>JAHDVE020012409.1:0-141676 GCA_022606495.2 Halesus radiatus
GGAAAAATAAGCCTCTGATACATCATCTCCAAGGTGTGGCATCTCAGCCACTCATTTGAGAAGATACACCACTTAGTCATCACGTCTTTTAATATGTTTTTATTACTAAAACTCAACAAACGAAAAAAATTATTATTTTTGTTTTCGTTATTCGATTTTCGCATAATATAATTTTATAAAATCATTGCATTTTATTGCCATTCTTTCAAAAGAGTGGCGTGTCTTCTGGATTTACCTTACCTTAATTTCAAAATAAAATACAAATAGACGAGGTTAAAATATTTCAATTTAGGGACAAGTGGCACTAGTGTACTCTAGGATTAAAAAAATGCGAATATTTAGATGACAATATGATATAACCGAATATCCCAACAAAATAATAAAAGACCACTACAGAGGAGAACATCGTAATATTTATCTTATTATTGTAAATTCTCATGTCAAAAAATTTATTAAATAACAAACAAAAAAATAATCTCGAACGAGACATTATTAAAAAATCTCAATGAAATATGATGCAAACAAAAAGAACAAAGAAAATAAAAAGATAACGGTCAAACCCAGATCCTCTCTCTCACTGGGACAACACTCCAATTGGGCTATTGAGACGTAATTATTTTTAATCATTGAAAAAAATAATATTAACATAACCTAAATGAAACATGAAAACGGAAAAAAAACAACAGAAAATGAAAAGATTTTAGTCGCATCTGGGACTCGACCCCAAGACCTCTGTCTATCCGGGGCAATCGCGTTACCAACTTTGCTAATGAGAATAGTTCAATTTATGCCATCTCCATCGATATCATATCTCAAATTCAAGAATTGTCAATATTATTCTACATTTTTAATCCCATATTATTGGCAGCTATCTTTATGATGATTACAAAGTTCTTAACAAACACAATTGCAAACTAGACAGTGTGTCGTTCGAAAAATAATTTTCTAATTATCTTTCGTCATTTATATCGAACTCGCATTTCAATTTGAATTATTAATATCAATCAATTCTCATATTTTTGGCTGCTAACTATTTGAATTATTGCAAAGTTCTACCTGATCTATAAAACCTAGATTTCGTCTATATATGCGATTTAAATGGGAAACTAAAAACCAAACTTATACCAATGTTAATGATTAAATATAACATTGAGGTTTATAAGCTATTCGAATAAATTGAATAAAAAAATAAGGTTTTCAAAGTCAATACACAAAAGTTAATAGAAGTGATTAGTTTACTGATCTTGTCTGCCATAAAGAAATTCATATTACTACTTAATGCATGTTTTACATTGGTACTTTGCGCCAGAATAAACTATGTCGTGAAATGTATTTCGATGAATTAATTAAAAAAAAACCTGTGCCCATCGCGAAATATGCCTGTGGAATTTTCCGTGGAGTTTCCGGTTCCATAGAGCCTCGTGAACGTGCAGCCTGAAGATGCTGAAGCTTAAATTGCGAAAGTTAAGTCGTTAGAAGTCCACGGTAGGCTTTCGTTATAGCGCCGTTGTCTGCCGCTGGCGTTACTAACGGTGACAATAATTCCGCTAAGAATTCGTTACCGCTCGCCGTATTCCGTTAAGTATTCGTTACTGGTTTCCATGGGAATATGAAACATTCGGGATACGTTGCAGGGTCCTTAAGAAAAAAATCTCTCAGTAGTTCGGAAGTATTTTGTTTAAACGGCATCAACAAAAGAACAATTTCAAAGGAAATAAAGATTTTATGATATCATCTTTTTAATATTCCGGTGGTACAATGTTGTTGGTTTTTAATTTTGAATTATTTTATTGAAGTTTAAAAACCTCATTGTAATATTTAATCATTAAATAAGATAATAATAACATAACCTAAATGAAACTGGAAACAGAAAAAACAACAGAAAATAAAAATATATAAGTCGCATATGAGACTCGAACCCAGGACCTCCGTATTTCCGAGATAACCGCTTTACCAAATTAGCTAATGAGACCAGATATTTTTTTTATTTTCTGTAGTTTTTTTCACGATATGTTTTTTGAATCAAGTTGAAAAAGTCCTTCCCTTCTATCCGAATAAATACTTTTTTTTGCCAACCATCTCTTAGAAACAGACCACACATTCAATAAAAATACAGGCACTAGTTGACTGTATAAAAATGGAACAGGCATTCGACTAGATAACTTAGAAGCCTTAGAAATAAGAAAAGCCAAAAACTCTAATAGTAGACTCATAAATAATCAAATAAATTTAAATAAATGTCCAATTCTTAAATTATTCCCAATAAACAAAGTACACACCCTTCCCGGCCAGGTACCTGCTAATCACCCACCCTTGGCCCTACACAAGCCTGTTTTATCAATCTATAACACACGTGCATCTTAGTTCATAGTTTAATTGTATACTGCCCTGAAGAAACTACGGTATTAGCTAAAGTATAAATAAAAGTGATGTAAACAAAGTTATTGTTTTACTTTTTTTAAATATTTATTTTGTTTATTTTTTAAGTTTAATTTGTAAAACTTCTTAATATTTAAAAAAAATTGAATTCAATAATAACTCTTATTATTCAATGAAAGAATAGATTTATTCATAAATAAGTTCTGCTAGGTAATTATTATTACGCGTGATAGCTATTTCGCCTTCCGAAGGCATTATCAAACATTTATATTAGTTCTTTGTACGTAATTTCAATGAAACTCTTATTTTTTATTATGATTGCCTATATAGAATAATACTTCGTCTATAGGTAGCTTTACAACAGCCGTCACGGGTAATAATAATTTTCCACCTTTCAATATTAGTAGCCACATGGGAATAACATAAATAAGTCGTTTGTGATTGGCTTAACCACAGTTAGATGTTGCCTTCGGAAGGCAAAACAGCTGTCACGCGTAATGATAATTATATGTTATATTATAATGGTAATTATAAAATAAATATATAAAAAAAAAGAATTTATTAAATGTGGTTAATTTAAAATTCATAAAAAAACTCTTCTAGTGTCTTACAGACATGAAGGCATCATTTGTTGATGGCTGTGGTAGGTTTATTTGGCTTAGGGTGATCAATTAATTCACTTAGAACCTAAATAAATAAGGCACACTTTCTTAGACTGTCAGCTTTCATACACTTCTGCGGGGTAAATAACAATTTGATCATATTCCTACTCGATTTCCATTTTAAATATGCGTCATTCCGGAGTGACGGATAACGGTACTAACTCTCATCCTGATATGAATAGTCAAGTACTTCCGAATCATCCTCTTTCCATCTCCTTCTTCTCCTTGCTCCCTGATTCATATCATACCACAAATGGGTATGCCATTGTTCAACTGGCTCCGAACAGTCGAGACCAATTGGGACTCTTGGTGGTAATAATATAAATGTTTGTTTGTTTGTATATTTCATTTTCCTTGAAAAATGTTAATTAGTACCTTACAGGAGTCCCAGCTGCTCCCAACCCAGTGAAACTGGCATCCTCAATTCCGTTATTTTGTAAGCCTGAAGGCAGTAAGGAGAGGATGAATATGGAAAAGAGGAGGTATCTGGTTATTGAGATCTGGTCACCAAACATGGCTAAAACCATTTTAAGCAACGTTTCGCTTTTGAATGGTGGTCTTTCACCAGGGTGACACAAACAGTATCTACCACACTGGAACAGTATCTTCTACATTTTATTTTTTATTAATAAACTGTGAAATAACACAGATTAGTTAATAAAAATTAACTAACGCCCGCCGGGATATAAACGACGACTTTCGATTTGGTAGACAAGGATCACTACTCAACCACGAAGGCCATCTAGGGGAGCATGTGTCTAGTCTGATGATTGTAAGTTCCAAATATACGTGTTATAAATAATATTGCATGCTGAATAAAAACCCAAATTCAACAAAAACCGACGATAGTGTTCGATTGTACTAACAGGAGACCTATTCCCGTTATTTTAAGGAAAATTCCTTACCCATTTCCTCAGGTTTAAAGACGTTTTGCTTAACTGCGCTTCTGGTTTTCTCGGATGACAGCTGTCATGTGTCATTTTGTAAAATACATTAATCAAAATATTATTAATATTTGCGTAGTTTTAACTGGAGAAAAACTCAATATTAAGTAATTTACCATGTTACCAACTACGTTATTATCAACTTTAAACACTCTTTACAAGTATAAACGGAAATATAAATGCAGGCGGCAAATGTCACTTTTAGAAGTAGTGACAGAATAAACGGGTCATTACAATCTAGTGAGGTAGGTACCTTTTTACAAAACATAATTTTTCGTTAAAAGGTGTATTTATGCCATTTAAATATAAAATTAAAAAGGATTAAAGTGAACAGTAATTCTAATTCTTTCAAATCGCAAATGAAAATTATTAGATAACTCCAACAGTATTTACAAGTTTTAATTTCTTCTCAAATTTTATAAAACTCTAAATCTTAAATAAAGTATATAAATTTAAAAAAAAGGGGCGACATATCCTCTCGAAATGTTCGATCAGGTCTTTCGAAATATGAATGTACTATGTTAACGAGTTGTTGCAATTATAGTATCACATACTTTTAGCCTTCTATTTTGTATAAAATATCGTATACAACAACACAAACATCTATATTCATTTTTGTTATACTTTTATTTCTATTAATTTGTTTTTTCACTTCTGTCGCTAGATGGCGGTGCTCCCTAACTCAAACACGAGAAATCTTTCTCCATTGAGTTGGGCACTTTTTGTTAAATAAATTTATACTTTTTGTAATTAGATATTGACATATATCTGTACTATTAAATATTTTATATGTATTATATTAAATAAGTAAAAAATTTAAAAAAAATAATATCATTAATATCATTCGGAATTCCTCGGTTAAGCCAGAAGTCTTTAAGCCCAAGGAAAAGGATAACCAATCTTCCTTTAAAAGAATCAGAATAGCGCTCCTGGTCTACTGTATAAAATCGAAAAAATGGTAGATCTCAAATCATAAAATCTTTTGTTTGTCCTCATTTAATTCTTTGAAGTTTTTTCATCAGTTTATCGTTAGATTTCGTTAACGTTTGCCGTGTGTGCTTTTCAACCGCGATATCGAAGAAGTTTATTGAAAATGGTTTGAATTCTAAACTTTATCCTCACTTTATTACGGCTTAATATTCCGTTTTTTTTATACTTCGCATGCGCAAATGGAACAATTTCAGGTACATTTATCTGCGGAGACATTTAAATAAACTTATTCGTGTAACGGTTCAAAACCGAGTAAGAATTAATGCAAATAATTTCACTTAGAGCGGGTAAACCACTATGACTGCCAATAAATATTATACTCTGTCTAAAGTTGTGTGAAGATTCCACAATTTCATCTCTGCTGCAATGATATCTGAGTACAAGTTGGATATAGTATAAGTAATTAGTTATACTTCTCAATCATCATAACATACTCAATTGGCTCCTAGTAGTTGGGACTAATTACTAGGAAATTAAATTATACTAGTATAATATATATCTCTTCATATATAAAATAAATAATAAACTCATACATACAAATATCGAAATAATTCATTAATTAAACGTCACTAAAACACTGTTACGAGGTTAATATCTATTAAAAGCTTCTTACGCTTTTCAAGGTCATTTTATAAATATTTTCCAGTCCTAAACACTATATATATTTCAATAAATACCAACTCTTCTTGTGCCACCAATCTTATAATAAATGCAACATCAATAAAAAAGGAGGATAAAATAGCAACTGTAAAACTATCTTCTCAATACTTCAATTTTCTAATAAAACTGTGTTCATCTGAAGCGAGCTGCCAGGTAAGTATGTTTTTCTGTATCTGTTTGCAGATAATTAGATAAAGAATACGAAGTAATATTTGTACAGCGCACTTGAGGTGATTTTTCACAAAAACGGTGCCATACAAATCATCCAATTATTATTGTTATTATTATTATTATTACACACACTTCACATGACAATATTATAATATACATTAAAAATTAACTAACGCCCGCCGGGATATAAACGACGACTTCCGATTTGGTAGACAAGGATCACTACTCAACCACGAAGGCCATCTAGGGGAGCATGTGTTAGTCTGATGATTGTAAGTTCCAAATATACGTGTTATAAAAAATATTGCATGCTGAATAAAAACCCAAATTCAACAAAAACCGACGATAGTGTTCGATTGTACTAACGGGAGACCTATTCCCGTTCTTTTAAGGAAAATTCCTTATCCATTTCCTCAGGTTTAAAGACGTTTTGCTTAACTGCGTTTCCGGTTTTCTCGGATGACAGCTGTCATGTGTCATTTTGTAAAATACGTTAATTAAAATATTATTAATATTTGGGTAGTTTTAACAGGAGAAAAACTCAATATTAAGTAATTTACCATGTTACCAACTACGTTATACAGCGCCCTTGAGGTGATTTTTCATAAAAACGGCGCTATACAAATCATCCAATTATTATTACACACACTTCACATGACAATATTATAATATACATTAAAACATCATACATACACAATATGGGAAGCAATTCAATAGCTACGGGGGGGGGGTGGATTTATATTATTGCCTTCAAGGTGAAATTAAAAAAAAAAGAAAAATGTCTAGGTGTATTTAAAAGGAAATCGTTTCATCTAAAATAAATTTAACGAAATAATGAATATGCATAAGATTACAATGTATTTATGAATTTGTTTAGTTAATAATTCAAGTTAAGTAAGGAAAAACGCCATTTTATTTTTTCAGGAATTAAAAAAAAACAGGAAACTCTTCTGCGGTATTCACAAAAACCAAGTTAACATGTGTAAATTAAAGATAGGTTGAAAAACCGCCTTTTAAGCGACATGAGCGATATCGAAGTATTTACATTTGTGAACTCAGGTAGGGATGTTTAGAGCTCTCGTCACATTTTACGATTATCAAATTAGCATCAGGGTATTGAGAAATTTCGACATTTGAACGGTTCCACGTCAACATAGATTTACCGTCCGTTTCAACTATTGATCAAATTGCTATCGGCTATGCATAAAGGTCATGTTTTTACGTTTCTTATCTGATTATAATTTATTCAAAAGTTACAACTTTTTAGATTTAGACTGAACGTTGATTTGATGGAAATGAAAAATGTGACGTTTGTTTGAAACAACCCCATCGTTCGCGACAGGTTACTATAACCTTACAGTAACAAAAATTATTGCACTGGTGATTCAATTTATTACATTTTTTAGCATATATTCGGGTAGAACATTCCAATAATATAAACAAACAAAAAAAGCATCTAAAAATATGACAAACAACTGAAAATAATATTTAAAAAAATAAAATAATAACTTTGTATACATCACTTTTATTTGTTACATACTTTTGCCCATTGGGTTTCGCTACTACCGTAGCTTTTTCAGGGCAGTATAATACTAAACTATGAACTAAGATACACATGTGTTATAGATTGATTAAAACAGGCGAGTGAAGGGCCAAGGGTGGAAGATCAGCAGGTACCTGACCGGGAAGGGCGCGTATTTTATTTATTGGTAATGATATATAACAAATAAAACTGATGTAAACAAAGTTATTGTTTTATTTTTTAAATAATAATTTCACATCACCAAGTTACCTCTTCTATAAAAAAAAATAGAAAATAATATTGGTATTTCTTAAATTGAAATAATATTTCGATAAAAATGATGGATATTAATAAGGTACTCATTAGCTTAGTCTTTAGAGTGTTGTCCCGGTACGACAGAGGTATTGAATTCGAATCCCAGATGCGAGTGATAGCGTTTCATTTTCTGTGGACTTTCTGTCTCATGCGATGCATTTTGCAATATGTTAATATTTTCTTGAATAATTAAAAATTAAATCAAGTTAACCTGGAAAATAGCGCTATTTTTTGGGAAAAGTGGTATTATTTTTGGTTGCACTATTTTGGTAATTTTTCAGTAAAAATTGTGGTATTTTGCAATAAATGCGGTTTTATGTTCTCTTTTTGGTATGATTGGAACGAAAGTAGTGGTTTTTTGTTTAAAAAATTTATGTTGTCTTTTTATTTATCTTAATTTATTTTTGTTTTCGGTTATTTTATTTTATCGAAAAAACGTACGTGGCGTTTTCGACATGAAGTTAGCTGGGTAAAATTTTGTGACTATTCAAGATAATAAAATCCATAGACTAATAAATATTTAAGCTGTCGCCCCAGATAGGCAGAGGACCTGGGTTCGAGTCCCAGATGCGATTGAAATCTTTTTATTTTCTGTCATTTTTTCCGTATTCATATTTCATTCGGGTTATGTTAATATTATTTTTTACAATGATTAAATATTTAGAATGTACAATATTACTTTCTTGTTTTAAAATACCGGAATATTGCGTGAAAAATACGAAACTTCGCGGTTATTTAAATGAAACCTGCGAATTTGGCGTCATTTGCATTTTTCGCAATAGCTGACATCGACAATAATGCAGTTAAAAAGTTTCCTATGATCTGTCTTCGCAAACCGTTTGAATGATAATGATTTGTTAATGTTTCTAATTGTGTAATACAAACTCTCCTGGAAAACTAAAAAAAAAACCTAAAATTCTACCTGCCAGATTTTGTATAAAGTTGGAAATACCTTCAAGGTTTATGGCTTCCCTCGGCTTCTCAGAGCTTTTACACAGCCTAGCACACTTGGGAATTGGCTACGAGTGGCTGCTATTCCTAGTTATACCATTTGCTGTTTAACCAAACTAATGCAATAAAACTTTCAACCTAGTTGCCTAATGAGATTTATAAATCTTATTTGCGCAGTTCATCCAGCGTTAATTTGCTGATAATCCAAGGAACTCTTCAGATTCACATGCGATCAACGACCCAGTCAAACTAATTAAAGTTTATTACCTACTTCACTATAATTAACATTGAATCACTGGGTAGAATGATTGAATAGATTGCCTCAGATATGGTTTTGAGGGTTAGTGGTTTAAAAATAATTGTTTCCCGTATTAAATTTTGCGGGAAAATTAATGTGATTACGGTACAAGAAATCAACGTGCCGGAGCTCTTAAGGTTATGATTTTCTCAATTAACAAAATGTTGTAAGTCATAAGAAAGCGGGGAAGGAAAGGCGATTAATATGAAAGCAGCGAAGAACCTGCCTATCCAGATCTGGTCTCCAAACTCAGATAATGCGTATTGATAGTGTATATTTATCTTATTGCATCGAAACTAAATATTTTTTTTCGCTTTTTCCGTTTCACTGGGATGTTGTGTGCAGAGAAAAGCAAATTAACAAATAATTCCTTATTTTAGGTTCCATGACAATTGTCCAATTTCACTTACTTTGCCGATGAACACGCATGATTCGGCACTCTTTTTAAAGGTGACATAGAGTTATTAAAAGTACGAAAGAAGAAAAAAAGAAAACTAGCCCGAAAACCTAATCTAAAGGTTCAGTTTGATAAGGTTTTCGGGTTAGTTTTTTTTGTAATTTCAATGATTTCATATCACATTTTAAAAGTGTACCAATTCATAGGTGTGTTTAGTTATTCATTCATCCATATTTTATAATAAGATTTTCAGGTACATATTAAACTAAAATATTTGTCAGAAATTGAATCGATTTCTTTTAATGATCGTGTACAATTTATTTTGTCAATAAACTTCGATTAATATTGATTCGTTTGTTTTAGGTGCTGCGAGTTGATACGCCTACCCAAAAATAAATACAGCTATTAAAATGACTAACTACATAAATGAACAAGTGAAAAAAATCATTTCAAAAAGAACAACAAACAAGTTTTTTTATTTTTTATACGGTTTTCGTTTCACTTATGCCTAAAGCGTTTTATTTTAAAACGAAACAAAACGGAATAAAACCAACGGGGAAAAAACCTTAATTAAAAATTTACAACGTGAAGAAATTCCCCTATCCCTATACGAAACAAGCGTGAGCCCTTGACACGAGGTCGGAGGGCACAAAGGGTTAATCTGACCGGTGGAACAAATAATTCCCTCGGAGGCTTTGAATTATTTATCGCAGTCCTGGTGGAGCCTTCATTGATCTTAGTGCAGACCACATACACGAGTAGTAATTCTACGTTTCTAATTACAATTTTATTGAAGGTTGCCGTTGATTTAGCATGCACTAGAATGATAGTTCAGTTTAGACAGACGAATTTTTTTTCGCACGAAAAATATTTAAACTTATTTAATACTTTTTTCGTACAGTGAAATAGGGGTTCTGAAATGTTTCAAAATCGTTTTGTTAACAACAGGTATATTTGAAAATATTTTGTATTTTTGGTCCGTCAAGCTTTTCCAAAAGCTAATAACAAAATTTCGAGTTTGTTTGTATGTTTCAAGTATTAGTCATTATTTAGGTGCTGTTATGGGTTATGGGGTCGAATTGAATACAATATACTTAATGCAGTTTTTTAATAGTAACAAAGTGGTATGCTTCATCTTGAACTCCGAGGTAACAGGAGGCCCCAAATGTAAAATTTGTGGTAAAGACAGAAACGAAATGGAATACCATTCGACTTCAATCGCGCAAGTTTCAAGCTCAGTTTAAGTTTTATAATTAAAGGGGTATGGGTAGGGGATCGGTTAGGGGTAGGGGTAAGAGTAGGGGTAGGGGTAGGGTTAGGGGAGGGGTAGGGGCAGGGGTAGGGGTTTAAGTAGGGATACGGGTAGGGGTAAGGGTAGGGGTACTGGTAGCGGTAGCGGTAGGGGTATTATAAAACGTTATAATTATTTTTTTGTAATAATTATTTTAGAGTAAGAAATAAACATTTTAAAATTCTTAACGATAATATTATTTCCACCTAATTATATCCAGTTTACTGGAATTATTCCCAATCTCAAAAATTTATTAAGTCATTCAAAGCCCCGAGGAAGGCTGAGTCAGCTAGTTAATCATATTTTTAATTTGATTGCACCAAGATAAAATTTATTTTTAAAATGCGCATGTTCTACAAACATTCAATATTTTAGAGGTTCACAAAAAACAGTAAATAAAACCTTCAACTTGTATCACCGAAAACAACATGATGTTCTGAATCTTTTAAGGATTGACTAGGGTGGTAGGGATTAGTGATAATATAAATATTTGAAAGGATTGTTCACAATAAAATACATCATAAAATCATGCCTTTTCTCAGAGATAACTAACACCGATTCATGCAAAAAAAAAAATCCCCGATATTCTAAGGCTCTCGACTACGAATCCGAAGGTCGCGGGTTCAAATCCCGGCGTGCGCAAGTAATTTTTATTTAATTAATTTGTATTGTTTCACAATTAATTAATTAAAAATAATATATAGTATATTTGCGCACGTTCCAGAGTGGAAGATACTCTCAGTATCGCCCTGGTGAAAGACCACCATTCACAATTGAAACGTTGCCTGAAATGGCTTTTAGCCGTGTTTGGTGACCAGATCTGAATAGCCAGGTATTTCCCCCACCTTCCTCTTCCCCTTCTCCTTCCCCTCCCCAATACCTTCAGCCTCACAACATTCCCCAATGGGAATGCCATAGTCTCACTGGCTCCAGACGGTTGGGAGCAGTTGGGACTCTTGTGCGGTATAATGTAAAAAAAAAAAAAAAAAATATCGGATTGGAGTGAAGAAATCAAGAAAAAAAATTACATATATGTCTACATGCGGACGCATGGGACTTATCCGAGGTTCATGCACCATATGGACTTACTTGACGCAATAAATAGAATTAACCTAGAGACCAAATGTTGCAAAACTTTTATAATAACGTCTTCTTTTTTTTCTCCCTTTTCTAGTTAAGAATGATGAACATTACCGGGTTACGAATAATCAGACAGCATTTGAAAATATCGTACTATTATCAAACAAGCGGAAGATGTGGCTTGTATTATGATGGATGACTTGCCTTGGTGGGACCCAGACGAGATACCAACTCAGCTAATGGCAGGTCAATATGGTGGAAACATTTTTGGTTACTTTTTTATTCTTATTGGAATGCTACGCCTTAAATAATTTTCTGAAACAGTATAAATATATAGTTAATTAATCTTAAATCAAGACTTAAACGTGTTTATGTACACCTATCTTCCCAATTTTTCAGAATGTTAATCTTCGGCATGCCGAGATGACAAAAAAAATTGCATTGTCTTTAAGGGTGACTTAGTTACCCCACACATTTTATCATTAAAATGACATTTTTTACAATTATTCATATTTTTAATGCAAATTCTTCTTATTGCTTATACAATTAATGTGTTTTCATGAAAAAATTCAATGTTTGTTTTTTTAAACCTCTGCATTCATAAGACAACGTTCGTAAGAACTAAGAATATTTGCTACCTGCTGGCGATCCAGCGGCCTATTACCTAACCCCCTCATGTAGAGTTGATAATAGCGTGAGCGAGTGAGATGGCGCGCATCACCCATCACTGTAAGAGCTGAATGGCGGAAACGTGTAGCTGGGTATGATCCCAATGCGCAAGAAATATTATTTTTGATAAGGAATGATACCTACATATTTAAAAAATATTTTTTATTTTTTAATCTGGTGATTGGGTTTATTTTTTTTTAAGATTATGCGTTTAGAGGGTTTGTATGAATACAATAAATACCAAAACTATAAGGTCTGTACTTAAAAAAAATGCACGGAGGATAGTAATTTAAGAAACTTTGACTACCCCTCTTGGCAACGCGAAGGTTGACCGTTAGATCGCGTTAGATCGGCGTCATCGCACTGAAAACTTTAGTTCCGTAAATTGTGACGCATCTCTATAGCGCTGCAATTTTCAGTGTGCTTTTTGTCGTCTTCGGGAGAGCACGTCTTCAATCTGACCGTGGTATATTGCATAAATAAGCAGGTCACTAACACGGTTAAATAAGTACCGTTAATAATATGATTGAATGAGTAATCTGTATTACAATAATAAAATAATAGTAATTTAAAAAATGCTAGGCGCAGTGAAATGAAACGTTGAAAAGAAAACAATGAAAATTCAATCAAAAGTTTTTCAAACAAAAATCGAGTTATTCAATCAAAATCAAAATCAAACTTTGATGGATCTCGACATATTTTTTGATGCATGCACTACTTTTAATAGAAAATTGAAAGCTGTTTTCATATAAGAATATTAAACAAAGAAACTTCAACGAACAGTGTTTAGGCATTGTGTACTTTTTTATAATTTCATTGAATAACAATACTTTTAATTGTATCATTATTTTATCCGTTTACATTCTTGTAAATATTATTTGTAAAGTTTATTCACCTTCTGTTACTTTATATAGATATTGTGCACTTTTTCAAATTGTTTCTGTGTAACACAATTCCTTAACCTGTCTAAAGATTATTTTTATTTAACTGTATCATATTAATAATAATAATAATAATGTTTTATTTCAGCAGAACAAAGCGGTGAGTGCAATACTCTGTCTGCCATATAAAAAGAATACATTTTAAGAATAGAAAATTACACACTGTAGAAATATAATATAAAAACATAAAATAAAAAATAAATTAAATTAAAATAACATATTTAACACTTATGCTACAATGGCCTGAGGGAAATTCTCCATCTACGATGTAGGGGCGCGCCATGCCACTGGGCGACGGCCTGGACAAGAGTGTTTTCCGATCTCCGGTAGCGCTGACTCGTCCCGGCTATTCTGTGGCGCATCAAAGCAGCGAACCCATTCACCCTTTCCTCTGCGAACATCTGCGAGGCGCTGCATCTCCAAGGGAGGCCGAACAGCGCCCTGTAAGCATGGTTATATTGCACTCGGAGTGTGTCCATGACGCCTTGTGTATATCTAGTCCATAGTTCGCTAGTATAAAAGCTCATGCAGTATGTCTGGAATAGTTGCTTTTTTACCGGAGAACTGCACCTATTAAATCTTCTGGCGAGCATGTTGGCACGTACGCACAGCGCTCTTCTTTGGCGTTCTATGTCATTTTTATCATTTAGGTCATCAGTGATGACATGCCCCAAGTATTTGATTTCGCTGCAGATTTTAAGATTGGCTCCGCCGAGACGTATGGGCGGAATGACAGCAGGACCCGTATTTGCTTTGAAAATCAGCAGTGATGATTTTTTTGCATTATACATTAGCCCGTGACTAATAACGTACGATTCGCATATGTCTAGAAGTTTTCTCATTGTTCTTACCGATGGGGCAAGTATGACCATGTCATCTGCATAGCTGATGTGAGGAATAGTTAGGATGCAGGCGAGTTCTCCAGATGTTATATATATATTGTTTTGATGTTACAGTCTGTATCTGTATTTTCTCCTTAATAAATAAAAAAAAGATAAGACAAATGTAAAGGTGATTTATCTGCTTCGACAATTATAACGCACTAATTAGACAAGTTGGTAAATGACCATGGTACAGCAGTGACCAAACCTTTGCGTTTTATTTCAATGAAGCCCGCAAAGCAATCAAAGGAACGAAGCATCCTAGAAAATGCAATGTTCAATCCATTGACCTTTTTGGACCTAGTGAAAAAGGACTGAAATGTTTATAGGGTAAAGACAATTAAATACAAATAGAATAATAATGCGAATGACCCAGTCAAGTACACCCTGTTTTAGGATGTTTTTAAACGCTTCAAAGGATTTGGGAAGATCGTATATGCAGAAATATATAAAAATTCAATAATAAAGGACGAGGATCAACAGCGATTTTTTGAAAATAAGAATTTATGTACAAATTCTTAAGTACTAAATCGTGAATATTGCTATAAGTTTTACGCTCTCCGTGGTTGAGTGGTTACGATCCTTGGCTATGAATCCGATGGTTGCGGGTTCAAATCCCGGCATGCGCAAGTAAATTTTATTTGGTTAAATTGTATTATTTCGCAATTTATTTATTTATAATGATATGTCCTATATGTAGTATATTTGCTGAACGTTCCCGAGTGATTCATTATGATGATGATTATCATTCATAATCGAAATGTTCCTTGAGATATAAACCGTAGTTTAAGATTAACTTTTACCACTCTGCAGATGGCTTTAACAAGCTGAAACCGGTCGCGGTGAAATAAAATAAAAGTGGAAATAAGTTTTATATGTGTGTTATTATATCATTATAATGGAATTCCACCATGTATTATCAGTTTCAAAAATAGAAATATTAAATACGTTTCTGTTTAACACCACAATACAACAAATACCTCCAGCCTCACAATATACCCCTATTGGGGATGCCATAGTCTCACTAGCTTTAGATGGTTGGGAGCAGTTGGAACTTTTACGTGTTCGAAAATCAAAATTAAGTCAAATACAAGAAGTACAGTAACGGGCAATAAGAGTTGACCATATAAAAAACTTGTAAAGTTACATTTTTTATTGTTACGAATGTTACTTATACTTCATAGCATCTTAACATTACTTATCTTTACGTACGTATGCAGATTGTACATGCTTTCAATTATTGTTTAAAATATTCTAGTATTTTTCTACTATTTTAATATATGTATTATATTTCAAATATTTTAATTTAACAATGCCTATTCTGTCCATCAGATCTTTTTTTCGTACATCCGGTCACTTACCTCAGAACAGGTTTCGACTAGTGCATTGAAAATCAGACAATAATATAATTATGTAACACGTATTCTACTTATATTTAAACATGCCGTATCGTGTGAAACTGTTTAACGTTCTTTTAATAAACGTCGATTTATCGACAATGAAAACTGAAATTAAACAGATTGAACTCACACGTAATCGTTATAAATGAACGGAAAATTGAAATATAGATTAAAATATTATCTTTGCATTAAGAAAACACGTTTAACATATTTTGTAGTCTGTATAAGACAATAGAATTTAATTTAAGTCTGCATAACGATTAAAACAATGAAGTGCAAATTTACAATGGAATTTCAATCTTAAAAGTTTTATGGTTTCATCATTATTCATTTCTTGGATGAATTTTACGAGCACTTAGAAAACAAATTAATCATCACATTGCATATTAATTTGTTTTTAATAAACAGGTGACTGATATCTCAAAGAATTCATTATTATTATTCATTAGGTATTACAAAATGAGTTTCCGAATATTCATCAGATCCGTTTCTACAATATGCTCATGGTTCTGTTTGAAATAAACAATTTTAGTCATTGAAGAAGACAATATTAACATAACCTAAATGAAACATGAAACCGAAAAAACAAAGAGAAAATAAAAAGATATCAGTCGCATCTGGGACTCGAACCCAGGACCTCTGTCTTTCCCGGAATAACGCTTTACCAACTTAGCTAATGAGACCAGTTCAATTTGTGTCATCTTCATCGATATCATATCTCAAATTCAAGACTTTGTCAATATCATCCTCTATTTTAATCCCATATTATTTGCAGCTATCTTTATGATGATTACAAAGTTATTAAATATTAAAATGAGGTTTTTAAACTTCAATAAAATAATTAAACAATAAACAAAATTAACTACCCAAAGTCAGTTAGACTATGGCATCCCAATGGGGGTATGTTGTGTGGGGGGAGTCAAGTGAGTGGGGGGGGGGGAGGTATTGAGGTAGAGGAAGGTTTATAAGGACTTGGCCATTCACATCTTGTGGGGTTACTGCCAAAAACTGGTAACTACCAAAACTTTTTTGTTTGACCTCCATTCGAAAGTCAGGGTTACGAGCAATATTTTCATATTTAATTTCAATAAAATTCTCACATTGATGTCGTAAGTGATTTTACCATGTTTTGTGTCAAACGATGCAGGTGATTCAGTTTGGTCATTGAATCATATTAAATTTGCAAGTAAGCGAAAAATCCTTTTGCTGCAATACTTTTAACATCCTGGCAATAATTAAAACAAAAGAACAAGATTTTGGCTAATAAAAGGATGAGTTTCACCTGTGCATTGAATATCTTACTTTTAAATGCTTTACTTTTGAAGTGCTCTTCAAAATGCGAAGTAACTGCCCAACGATCTAGTAACACAATGCAGCTAAATCCGAACAATTTATATTTAAAATACATATATTTGATTTGAACCACTTCAATTTAATATAATAATCGACATGTTTCGGAAGCACTCTTCCTTCGTCAGGAATATATTAAGACTAAATACTGAACTAAGATACAAAATAATAATACACATACATGAATTTTTAGGTGTTGGAGTGCGAGCTGACCAAAGGGGATTCACTGGAAAAATATCAAATAATTTATATTTACCCAATAACATAATCCAATCCAACGTTCTGAAGCAATATTATTCTCTTGCAATTGCCCTTGGTGTTCTCCGGCCTCTCATAAAAATAATCAGAACGAATGACCTCTCTATCTCATAGCTTAGCAAAGGCATTAAATGTATATTTAAATTAATACGATTACATAGAAGATACTTTAAGGAATCTCCTAAAAGCTTTCGTAACACTTGAGTGCCGCTTAGCAGATTGAAGCTAGCTAGCAAAATATCTGTTGGTAAGGCGAAATAAATACAAAATGTGGTTTTCATGAATAACTGAATCACAAACTTGGCTTTTTTTTAGCTCGAAGCAATTTTCGCCATCCCGGTTTTGTATGGGATTTGAAAGAAGTGCGCTCATGGGAGCGGTAGCGTAACAATTTTGCCTGTTAAAATCTAAAAGCTAAATATAGATAGGATACTCTGGAAAAAAAAAACTTCAAATTCTAATATAATGGTCTTCAAATCATATTGTTAATATGTCTATGTAAAATATGGTACATACGTATTGATAAGACAGTTTACCACTATCTATGGGTTGATTGCTCTGTACTGTCATTTCTATTACCTGTTTATATTGTCTATGCTATACTCGAAGCCTCTTCTCACTGGGAGCTTATAAAATTACAGTTAAGCCAACTGATCTAATAAGTATAATTGTCAATATAAAAATCGTAAGAATTTACATGACCAAATATAACAATCCAAATTACTATGGCATTCAGACAGACGATGAACTGAAATTAACAGATAATATCTGATCTTAGTTTGGGTTGGTGCTCACGAGAAGAACTGTTTTGAAGGGAGTTTTAAGTCAACCGAGCATCGAAAATAATTGAAATTAATATTAATACAAATAACGTCGTTGATTGGGTGGTAGATGGAAAGAATATATAGTATATTTGCGCACGTTTCAGAGTGGAAGATACTCTCAGTATCGTCCTGGTGAAAGACCACCATTCAGAATTGAAACGTTGCTTGAAATGGCTTTTATCCGTGTTTGGTGACCAGATCTGAATATCCAGGTATTTCCCCACCTTTTTCTTCCCCCTCTAATACCTTTTCCCAATAAATTCAGCCTCACAACATTCCCCAATCGATGATGCCATAGTCTCACTGGCTCCAGACGGTTGGGAGAAGTTGGGACTCTTGTGTTGGTATTCATATGAAAAAAAGATAATTTCAGTATCGTTCTGATGAAATACGACCTTTCAGAGTCAAAACGTTGCTTGAAATGGAAATAGCCGTGTTTGGTGACCAGATCCGTATAACCTGGTGCTTGTAACCTCTTATTTTCTTCTCCTTTATCGTTTCTCTTTTTTCACTCCTCTTCAGTCTCACAACATACCCCTATTAGAGATTCCATAGCTGGCAAAAAAAAAAACTTTCCAAAACAATCGCATCATCAATAATAGGTAAGTAGTAACGCCATTCATTAGCACATTATTTTAATACAACTGGCTTCAGCATCAACGAATGTCTATAATATCATAATAACTTGATCTTTAAGTACTTTCATAGAAAAAATCTAAAATTTCTTCCCTTCGATTCAACATTCAATATTTTCTATGTCAAATAGACTTCAATTTTGCGTAATATTATTATTATTAATTTACCCATTAAAATAACATCATTTATTACTAAATGAATGTCAAGAAAACCCTTGAATGGTGAAAGCCAGAAAAAAAAGATGTATTAGGTTTTGTGCATTTTTGTTGCCATCAAATTTACTTGATGGAGAATATTCGTGATACAAAAGTGAGTATCACAAAAGCTTCAAAATCAAACTGAAAAGACATGACAGCATGGTTGAAGAAAAAAAAAACTAGCGCTGTTCGTAAAGAGCTGAATTTCCCGCCCAATAGCAAAAAGTCTATGCACTGAAAACATATTTTCACTGTAAAAAGTGCCTTAATTCAGAAACCAACAGAAGATATTACTGATCACACATTGAGCTTTTCATGACCATCAAAATTTCGAAGAGCCCGCAAAAAATTGCTGTACTATTTTTTTTTGCTTTTTCTTAGTTTTTTTTTTATCCAGCGGAAGCTTCTATTATAAAAAAATGTTAATGCTTTCCTTTATTAAATTATGTTATTCAATTTACAAGTATGAAATTCAATTAATTAAATTGCCAACTGATTTCCAAATAAATAAATAATTAAACTGAATAAGAAATGTTTTGTATAAACCATAATTTAATATATAAATATCAACATGTTTCAGAAAAGAAGCTTTCCTCGCCAGGATCAAAGTATACTAAGAAATAATGACAATTACAAATATAAACAAAAATTAACAGTAAGTGATGAAAGTAGGTAAATGACTAATTAAAAATGTAAAAAAAGAATACAAATATTTTATATATTAAATAGTGGCTTACAAAACATGTCTTATTCAGTTCATTGAAAATGAAACCAAAGAGTGATTTTACATTTATCGAAGAAAGAAATGATTCTTACGAAATTTATTTTCTGTGCGTGCATTAATATCATTGCATTCAATTCTTGTTTTTAGCAAAACATCATGCGGGAAGTAGCATCCGTAGGCGAAGTAAATGTTGTGTTAGTGCAATATTTTATATATGAATAAAATTAATCATTGCCAACGTTATTTATTGAATACTTTAACTTGATTACTGAACCGTATTCCTAAACTGTAATACTAAACCGTTTGACTTTTTATATATTTAATTACTTAATCACAGAATGAGTTGAAATACATTTTACAAAAGTAATAAACCGCGTTTTATGTCGATAAATACTCATTCCTTCGTTATAATTTATTGTTGCTTAGTTTAATTCTGCAGACCGGTGGGTAATTAAGACCGAGGTAACTAAATTACTAAAATATCGCAGCCATGATCTAAGAAATGAAAGCGATTCGTTTTTATGCTGATTTAGAAATTCTGAGATATTGTAATCTTATTTCATCCAATAAATATTTTTGACTCAATTATCATTATTTCAGGTCCGATTATATTACAGGGGAGGGAAGGGCATGACAGAGAAGCGAGGCATAACCGGGTTGCATGATATCTCAGATAATCTCAGCGAATCGTGGTGATAGATTTCATTGCTAAGAAACAATCATAGACAAACTTTCATCGCCCTGGTTGTGTTTGTTAAGAGGAACGGCTGCGCGGCCTGTTTCATACAAAACTTAATTTTTGATTTGAGGCCAAAATACTCAGCTAAATCTAATGATCTTTTTTTTTCTTCAAAAGTATATATAGTAAATATCTAGTACGGAGTAGAAGTAATTAATTTATTTTTGTTTTACGTTATGAAATATAGGCCATTAAAAGAATTGAATTTTCCCGGTTTTAGAGGCACCTTTAACAATTATTTGGGGCTAATGATGATAAAAAAAACCTTTCCCCTGTCTTATTTGAAAATATAATGAAATTTAAAATAAAAAATAAAAAAATATATATTAAAAACAGAATTATGGCGGACCTTAAATTAAATTAAAAACGACCGTAAATTGGAACAAAGAAAATCTATTCTATGGAGAAAATAAGGCATGCGTAGGGTCCGAACTTTTACACTTTAATTATACATTTCAGATTTTTTTTCTAATTCATTATAATTGGGATGTAAGACAAAAAGAAAATATTGTTTTTTTGATCCACCGTTTTAGGAAGTACGTCGGTGAATTTGCGTAGTGTTAGTTTTGTTGTTTAATATGTTGTTATGTTCATGGGAATGTCAGGGAGAGGGGAAATGGGAAAGAAGAAGGTTAGGTAAGGAGAAAGCCCCTAAGTGGGAAAGCCACGTTGGGTGACAGTATTGTGAAAATGAAGGGATGGGGAGGAGGAAGGTTGGGTTACGGGGGAAGTTATGGGAGACAATTACAATCTGCAGGACTTACCCTGGAGATGGCCTCTTAGATGGAAGTCCGCTCCGGACATTAGCCTAGCTCAGATCGGCAAGGGCATCAGCTTCTCATCGTACAAGGTCGCGGATCGATCGCAATCTTATAATTGGGTTGAGGGCGGTTCTAATTCTACGTTAAATGAGTACAGGGAAGTGTTTTCATACTCGGGGTTTATTGTAAACTCAGACAAACATTGTAGGTTAAGAACAATCGAGTAGTTAGTAAAAAGGTCTTAATCTAGGTATGATTCTATTGTAATATCTCTCTTTCTGATTCGAATCTTTAACCGGGTTATGCAAATGTACCAAGGGTTTAATCAACACATTAAGGGGAGATGGAAAATCAGCTTACATGGAGGTGATCTGGTCGGATGGCGAGAGTTGCTGGCAATGACGCTAAGGCTGGACATCTCTGCACTGAATTTAATGGGCTATTTAATTAGTAAGTCACCCTGATGAGTGCTTTGGAAGCAAATGGCACGACCAGCTGTGGGCTTCAGCCCGTCCTCATAGTACTTGGCCGTAATAAACTAGTAACACAAAAATAGCCGTCTCTTTTCAGAGAAGCAGTTATCTCTTCGAGCTCCAGGCGGAAAGTGATCGTTTCAAGGGGCCGCAAGCAATGCCGCCGAGCTGCCGAGGCGCTCGCGTCGCCTGCTCCTGTTTTGTTAATTTATGATCTGATTGGTTTAATTGGGCGCTAGAATCGCCTGATTGGTTAATTTATGGAGGGAAATGATGTGATTGCTTGCCGGGATCATTTGCTAAGACGAGTAGCTAGAACTCATCTCAGGGTCATCCTTTCGTTACATAACAATATGTAAAATGCTTTGGTGCAGCGGATACTTTTCGATGGTGTCCTACCGCTAATTTAGGATAGAAGTTAAGGGCAGTCTTTTATGACAGTAAAACTGTCACCTATGTCTTCCAAGAACCATAATGTCCCGGTTAACGTGATAACTTGGTGACTGGCCCGGTAAAAATATTTAATCTATTTTTTTTTCAGATATTTTTATTAGACATAATTAAAAACATTGTTTACATGGTTATAACAAAAGTGTATTTAAGTACAATTTTTTTTTATTATTTATTTATTTAAATAATCTTTTTAGTTTCCATTTTCCAAATTTAATACCTCCCTGATTGAGAAATTAGGGAGGTATTAAAGAGAACTAATATATATTGTTACACATTTAATAATTTCGACAGTACTACCATGAACTTGATGTTCTGGTGTATATACACTAATTTAAAAAATAAAATAAAAGGAAATTTTTATAAATGCAATATATCTATATAATGTATGTATATAAACATATATGGTATACATTGTTTCCAATTGAACTTATAATATACACATAAAATTAGTTTCTTGTAAAATGCATTTTAAGTTTTTCTTAAAAAAATCATAATTTTTTTCATGTTGTATATCTTTGGGAAGTTCGTTAAAACATTTTATGGCAGAATATCTGTAATGGTGTTGAGCTGTTGTTGTATTGAGTTTAGGGATTATTATTTGTCCTGTGGTTCTCGGCCTGTCTATATTATAATATTTTATTTTTATTTCTTATGAATAAGAATTAACCATTGGTTTTTCAATGAATGTTTTTTGTTTGATCTATTAACATCCGATAGCTTTAATAAATACCTCACATCACGACAACAAATAGTAGGTACATTTCGAGAATTTTCCTAAAACCACTATCAAACCAAACCTACGAGGGTTTGACATAAGCCATTATAAGCTGGTCGTAATGTTCCCATCACGTCACCAGAGGTAGGCTAGGCTGCCTGGAGTAGGAATAAGGCATGATAAGGCTATAAGGTGCTGTGGGGAATGCTATGGGGGTGCTCCAGGGGATGTTTCATCCCTCCCCAGCTCTAGCCACCCCGACTAATGACATTCACCTCAGACTGACGAAAGTTTTGATTAAACTATCAGTGGCTGGTGGGGTTTTTAACCTTAACGCTTTTGAATTCCTGACATGTTTTAAGAATGAAATATAAGCCACTTCTCTCTATCAAAAGTAATTATTTTATATGAAATACTTTTGATTTGTGTTCACCGCTTCTAGTGATAATAATAACAAGCCTCTTTCAGAGCCGATATAAATTGACTGAAACAAATTAAAAAATATATATATAATACTAATATAATTATTTGGACGTTAATAGGCCAGGTGAAAAGGAGTTGGGAGGAAAGGCAAAGAAAGGAATGGAGTTAGCGGATACAGTTGAAAAATATTAATTATATTTAAAAATTCTCATGAGATGTTTATAATAATCTGCATAAAAGGCTTAAATAAAAGCTTTGGAAAAACTAAGCACCTCACAAACGATTCATTCTTTTACAAAGCCTAAATTTTTTGTAGGGAATAAAGTTATTCCCTTCCAGAAAAAGGAAAGGTTTCTGTTATTGTTTTTAATTAAAAAAAAGGAACATTATATTGTTAACTGCTAATTTTCCCAGTCGCCCTGTTAAAATACCGCCTTTCAGAATTGAAAAGTTTTTGTCCCTTGGCCATATCATATTTTAAAAAAAAACGTACATCACATTATTAGCCAATGCTCGTTACGTACTTATTAGCACCTTAAATTGAATAATATTCACATGGAAAATATCGACATCTGGTATTAGTTCATTTAAAAGCATGATCATTTTACCGAGTGGTATTACTAATGGTAGATTATTTGTGCATCTCTGAGTAAAGAAAGATCTGTGCTGAATATTGTTTTCTAAAATCTCTGTATTACTCATACGACCGTTCAAGAAATAAGAGTATATATACATATACTACCTTCAGTATCACGACACATCACATATTGAAGATGCCATAGTTGCCACTGGCTCCGGGTAGTTGGGACTCTTGTGCGGTAATGACATGGCAAATAGAACATTAAACGAAAGCGTTTTCGTTCTGGAAAATCTTTACATCGCAAAAAAAATGAAAGAAGGAAGCAGGTAATACTCGTAGTAGCTATATCAAAACGGTTTTTAAAATGTTTTAGATAATCCATTATTTCTTTATGTTTTAAAAGCCTTGTTTACGCATTTTCAAAATAACGATTTTATACAGCAATATCTTAAAATTCACAGTGAGTCTTAAAAATTTCTCCGTAAGCACGGTTCATTAAAACCTTAAAGCTGATTTTCGTCAACATGTTTTTATAAATTCCTCGGCGTCAAAGTGTTGAGTCACCACCCTTCCCACCCGTGCGAATCGCTGGAACCACTTTGCATCCAGCTCAAAACGTAGTGCTTTCGATAATATAACGTGTATTATTACAGGGAGGATAACGTGGATGCAGCCTTAAGGCGTGATGGAAAACTTCCTAATTGTGGGATGTGTAACTTATACATAACACCGGTGATAAAATGCAACACAAAAAATCACATTACATTTAAAAAATTTAAGTTAATTTTCTAACCCAAAAACATTTAATATTTTATTACGAAGTAAACCTTTAAGCCTCTTATAATGGACGGCCTCCATACTGGCATAAATTCTTGAACAGAGAAATACGAATAATAAAACTCATTCAAAGTTCTTTTCATAATAATCCCATGCAGTAGTAGGCTTGGGAAAAATAATTTCCTCAGGGCCTATGTCATCTTTGGGGATGCTGTGTGGAAGGTATTCTTAAGGAAAGAAAAGATAAGAAGTTCTGGGAAGGAAAAAAGTTAAAACAAATTGTATTGGAAGGAAAAGAGTTTAAGGCTTGGGTAGGAATCTGGATATCAGTGTCTCCAGGAGTGACGGACATATTAATTCCTCCCTCTCATCGCGGTAAATGGTGATGGATCCAAAGAGTCCGGCTGGAGAGGTCAAGAGGTCTCCTTCAACTGACCTCTCCCGATTCGAGCCACTACGCAGCGGGTGTACAGACGCATCCGCCGCCAAGACCTGGACTAACCTCACACCATGAACCCAGACATTTTTGCTCAGTAGTGACCCAATTGGGGTGACCAACGGCAGAGGAATTGGTTATCCGATGAATGATTCCTGGGTCGGGGATACCCATACCTGCCTCCCAAATTGAAAATATTTATTTTTAATCATTGAAGATAATATTAACAACTCTAGGATGAAACTTCTTTTCTGTGTCTTTTCGGTTTCAGGCTTCATTCTAGAATTGTTAATATTATCGTTAATGATTAAAAACTTTAAAATTAAAATTTCATTCCATGCTTAGTAGATTAGTTAATGTTCCTCTATCAAAAAATAACTTTAACAAAGAATTAAATACAATTAAACGGATTGCAATAAACAACAGTTATATTACTAAATTAATAGATAATATATTAAAGAAAAAATTAAAGGAATAAACAATTATTTAATCTTATGTTAGTTAACAGTGAAGAAAAATATTGTTTTTAAATAACACATCAAATTTAATAATTAAAAACATCCGAAATACTATCCAATCAGCTTTTTATGCTAATAGTATTTTTTTTTAAATATGTAGATATTTTAATTTTGTTTTTATTTAACTTTTTGTTTATTATATTATCTATTACTTTAGTACTATAACCATTGTTTATTGCAATCTGTTAAATAGTATTTAATTCTTTGTTATTTTTTTTTTTGGTAGAGGGACATTAAGTAATCTACTAAGCATGGAATGAAAAGTTGATAATTTTTGAGCAAAAGGATGATTAGAAGTATTATGTATAACTATGTCTGCATGAGTATTTTTTACCATATATATTAAATTGAAAAATTTATTATTAATAATAAAAATATTTAAGTCTAAGAAATTAACGCAAATTTTTTTCCCTATTTCTATGGTGAATTTAATCTTTTTATGGAATTTGTTTAGAAAATTAAGGAAAAATTTATGTGGTCTTTCACTACCAGTCCATATACAAAAAACGTCATTTACATATCTTTTCCAAAAATAAACACATTTTCATAATAAAGCAGAACTATCAAAATTTTTTAAATTGTTTAAATTGTTTAATAATATATCAGCTACTAAATGGCTAATGGTAGAACCCATTGCTAAGCCATCTTTTTGTTTAAAAATAATATTATCATATTGAAAAAAGATGAATGAATAAATTATTATTAATAAATTACTAAATTCATCGAATATTCCTAAGAACTTGACACAGGATTTACATAAGTTATTAAATTATGTTTTAAAAGCCTCTACAGTAATATAATCCAAGCATCTTAGACCTTAGGAGGTTGTTTAATGAGATGGAGAAGGATCTCGCAGATCTTGTTAAAAGGTATCTAATTTATTCTGTTAAATGTCTAACTGCATCTGAGACGACTATGTATCGAGACAAAGTAAACACAGCCACGGGAAACTACTATTACAATTAATTACGCCTTAGAAAACAGTTTCACGCGGTACGGAACATGAAAATGTTATTCGTCTCGTGTTGATTTATGGTGCTCAAGTACGTGAATTCCAAGATCCACAATTTGCTTAATATTGTTGGGTTATTATTAATTATTTTAACTGATGTGTTTCAGTGAAAATCACATTAAAAAAACACTGTAACCGATTGTTAAGATGTTAATTGGATGTCTGTACATAAAAGGTAGAGAGACTGCGGGCGTAAAATGTAAGCGTTTTAAATTTTGGTCCTTGGAAGACGTTGGGATTGGGAATAGTATTTTGCTATGGATATCAAAATCATTGAATAAACTTATAGTGAATTATTACAGCAATACATAGGTTTTGGAGTTAAATATCATAACGTTTCTCTTTCAAACCAATTTACAATAGGTTTTTAAAAGGTTCTTTTTACAATTATGGTTTTTTTTATTTTTTTTATATGAATACCCACCTGCTCCCAACTGTCTGGAGTCACTAAGACATTGGATCCCATATTGGGAAATGTTGTGAAGCTGAAGGTATTGGAGAGAGAAAGGAAAGGGGGAGAGCAAGGTGGGGAAATACCTAGCTATTCATATCTGGTCACCAAACACGGCTAAAATCCATTTCAAGCAACGTTTCAATTCTGAATGGTTGTCTTTTACCAGGGCAATACTGAAAGGATCTTCCACTCTGGAAAGTGCGCAAATATACTATTTATTAATTTTAAATAGATCAATTGTGAAATAGCAAAAACTATTTAAATAAAATTTACTTGCGCACGCCGGGATTTGAACCCGCGACCTTCGCATTCGTAGTCGAGAGCCTTACCCCTGGACCACGGAGGTTGAGTATAATTAACGATATAAGTGTACATTTACATATATATCTTAATTTAATTTATAAGAAATGTAATCTCCGAAGGAAGAAAAATGCATATTTAATGGAAAAGTGAATTCTTAATTTTATTTCTAAGATAATCTTAGTTAATTATTTTTGATAGTAATTCAATACAAATATAGCGGTATTTTTGAAATTTTCTTTGATAAATAAGAGAATTAAGAGTGAATCTTTAACAAATAAATTTTAATTCGTAAGTTATGTTTTCATAAATTATTTCAATAGCTCAATAGTTTAGCGATTTTTTGGTTAATACAGAAACAATTTTTGGCGGAGAAAGACAATTTGAAGAGCAATGTCTGGGTACCCGATTTATCCGGATCAAGTTACTTGTCTATTCGTCAAACTATCATTGTCACTATCAAAATCATCCATCATATTCTCTTCACTACTGAATGAAGAGCTTTCGGTGTGAATAAACAAACTGATAATTTTGGATTGAACGCAATTGTCATTAATCGAAAAATTGTTCAAAGAAGCCATGATAGTAGTCCACAATGGAGTGCTCATACTAACCCCGATGTATGGTAGAGGAAGGATGAAAGTAGACTAAATGTTGTAGAAATGAGATCTCTGGAGCGTTCGTCTCGTAAAATTTTCTGTCAAAAATGAGTGGATTCGAATGCAATGCTGATTTAAGCGTAATGCTTAATATTAAGAAAGGTACACTTATGCGGTTTGGGCATGTAGAGCGGATAAACGAAGAAAGGAGTATAAGAAAAATATATGAAGCGGAAGTTAATGGTAGAAGAAGTTGGGGATATCAGAGGAAGACATGACACGATTGAGTGAAACAAATGCTCGAGTCGGGTCATATCCATGGTCGAGGGGTAAGGCTCTAGGCTACGAATCAGAAGGTCGCGGGTTCAAATCCCGGCGTGCGCAAATAAATTTTATTTAAGTAATTTGTGCTGTTTCACAATTAATTCATTCAAAAATAATATATAGTATATTTGCGCACGTTCCAGAGTGGAAGATACTATCAGTATCGCCCTGGTGATAGACCACCATTCAGAATTGAAACGTTGCTTGAAATTGCTTTTAGCCGTGTTTGGTGGCCAGATCTGAATAGCCAGGTATTTCCCCACCTTCCTCTCCCTGTTTTCTTCCCCTCCCCAATACCTTCAGCTTCACAACGTTCCCCAATTGGGGATGGCATAGTCTCACTGGCTCCAGACGGTTGGGAGCAGTTGGGATTCTTGTGCGGTATTCATAAAATATATATATAAAGAGTTAGAATAATAGAATAGTATGTATGAGACGATATATGATTGTCAATGAAGCAATGAGTGTGTTCCGAGACAGAGTTGTGTGGCAGTCTATCCCCTATGCTGTAGTTAGTTCGTTTAATTTTTGAATAATTTAAAATTAAGGTTTGTATTTGCGTAACTTGGGAGTTATGCAAAAGCATTACTTGAAAGCGTGAATGTAAAGATAATATAATTATTTTTCAAAACCTTTTAATTCAGAACTGATAGTGTTACTAGTATTTTTGAATAGATACAAACAATATTGTAATGAAAGCAAATTAATGTTTATAATTATCTCTAAAAACCATAGTTAGGATGTCGTCTAGAGTTAAAATTCTATTTACTTATTCACATAACTTCCTTACAAATTGGAAGTTCTTATTCAGAATTCAATGCCGCGTACTTTGCGAAGAGACAAAGAACGTTACATTTTATTAATGCTGTAAAAGCTTTCACAATACAACTTTTAATCAATCACATAAATTTTCGCTGAGTATTTATGATGTATTTGTGATTCTGTTTGTCTGTCTGTCAAAAATATTCACTGACTTGAAATAAATGAATAAATTGAAGGTTTTTTAAATTGAAAATAATGCTCGTTAGTATTTGACGAATGTAATGCCTCCTCTACACGATGGGCCATCGTGTGGAGGGCGTATCGGCGTCGGATAGCTTATGGCGCAGTGCGATGGTCTAGGATGGCCTCTGTGTCGGTTTTTAGTCCGCACATAGTAGGCCAGTGATGGCGGTACGCCTTTTCATGGACAACGTACTACGGAGTTGACGTCATTGTTAGTAATAATAATGTTTATTTGTTTTTTCTTTTAGAACATTTACATATTATAAGCGTTGCGATATTTATAAAAGTGTTAAAATGTGCACTAATCCATTGTTACGCGAATGACAGTACAGTCTATGGTAGCTTTTTGTTTGATATGCCCGTAAAGGGTACACAAACTCCAACGGCTCGGAGGGCTTTGCAGCAGAGAATGGACGGTCACCTCGAGAAGGTCCCCTCTTGGGGTAAGTATAAGCTCGTCAAATTTTAATGTTTTAAAGACCCAATCATATCTGATTACATCTAAAAGGGATCTAAATGATAAAATCTAGTCTAATGATAAAATCTTCCCAACAAGCCCCCCATTGATATGCTTGGTCTAACCTTAAGTGACCAGCTCAGGTATGGGGGCTCCATCGAAGCTAGAGTAAAAATAACCTCTCAGTAGCTGAGCGTATTGTACAGAGTCCGCAGATACTTTAATAGTACACAATTGCTGACCCTGTAAAAATCGCAAGTGCGCCCCACTGTATAATTTGGCATCCACCTCTGGTCGGAAGCCCCAAACATATCTGAAAAAAATCCTTGACCCTGTGTAGAAACGGGCGGTCCATTTGATAGATTCGTAGATCTTAACAAACGGATTGCAATCTTTGGAGAGCAGATGGCAGGTGGGAATGCTTTCCTTATTCTACCGGTATTTAAATGGAGGGTGCTCTGAGAAACTAGCGTCATTGATTTCTTGTGCACAGGTGCAAAATCGGGAAACACGCCAAACGCGCGCCCAATATTTGTACGTGGTTGACATTTATCACATAAGAACGGCTCGCTTCTATGACTCGTTCCTGTGTTCAACAGCTCGGCTGTGGAATGATCTGCCGGCCTCTGTGTTTCCTCCATCCTACAACATGGGACTCTTCAAAACCAAAGTTTACTCCTTCCTATCCTCTAAAAGACCCTCCGCACAGGATCCCCAAAGATGATATAGGCCTTGAGGGAAATTATTTCCTTTGAGTTACCGTAAAAAAAAGACATATTGGAAGAGAGGAAAAACAAAACAATAATATAACTTTTTTTTTCATATGAAGCGGTAACTTGGTGATGTGACATTATAATTTAAAAAATAAAACAATAACTTTGTTTACATCATTTTTATTATTATCACTTTTAAAGTGATGTAAACAAAGTTATTGTTTTATTCAATAATAATACATTATAAAAAAGCATTCCATATTCTGAATAACCGATATTAATTTTACGATATTAGGTAGTATCTAATATCATTTGTTTTGTAATGTCTATTAAAACTAATCACCACGTTTTTTAACAAGATTGCATTGCCGCAGAGACACGTCCATCCCGAAGCACGTTGATAGTAGAACTGAACGACGTAGGCGTGTAGATGGGTTGCAAATATCGCGGGGCAATCGCTTGGCCATCCCATCGGCCAGCAATGGCTCATCGTGTAGAGGAGGCATACGTTATTAATAAGTTAGTTCAAATCATTCAAATAACTTGATCAAAATGGTGAAAATGTGTAATCTGAAGCAGCAAAAATCTTATAACGATCGTTTAAAAAATGGGCTTTGAAATAATAATTGAACAGTTGAAAAATTGAAACGATGTGAAGTAAAGAATACTGACTTTGATTCTCTTTAATGAGAGGGGGCCATTAGAAAACTAAACCTTGCTGTAAATGACTTCAGTTAATTGGAGTATCTAAACGACCCCTGTGGCTCAAATCTTCGGGCGCGCAGCACCGAAACTGGTTGATTTTATTATTTACGGTAAAAATATTTATTTTTTCTTCGAAATATGTGTAATGATTTTGTGGCATCATTATTAATATAAAAAAATTATAATATAATAGTAATATTAATATCACAATATACTTTTTATTAATATAATACTTGTATTTTTTATCCTGATGGGGGAAGCTTTGCTTCTGAAACATGTAGATACTATTTATCTATTAAAAACAGTTGTGTAAACAGAGTTATTCTTATAATAATAATAATAATAATAATTGGATTACTTGTATAGCGCCGGTTTTGTGAAAAATCACCTCAAGGTATTATATTTAAAAAATATATTTTTTCCTTAAGAAACAATCACTTTATGGTTTGACATCATATTAAATACAATAAACACTTTGTTATAAACCACGAATTTATTGCATTTTTACGCCAACCGGTTTCGCTTCGATCAAGCTTCAAAAGAGCAAATATACTAAATAAAGAATCGTACATAGTTATCGTATTTATGTATAGGTACTGAAAAAATAGAGTGAGACAGGAAAATTACAAAAAAGGGAGAAAAGAGAATAATATATTATTACAAAGAATAGTAAATAAAACAGTGTAATGGGGTTATGATGAAGTCATTATGACAACCCTATAATGATTTGTAAAAGATAGCCATTATTAGTGAAAAAAACTACTTGTTTATATAATAATAATTAAATTCGTGACTGAGGGAACATAACATAGGTATCCATAACGATATATGAGGGGGATTAATAAATAATAGAATGGGGAAAGATCCACAGGAAACATGTTTAAAATCTGACTATGGGATAAATTTGTTTGGTTATTATGTATTTAATTTCTAGTACTTCTAAGTTGTTTAATTAAATTCCTATACCGTTTTTATGCAAAAGACTAGTTCCCGTGGTTTCATTGAAATAATGGTTATATAAGATTAGGTGGTTTGCGAGTTCAGAAAAAAACAGTTCCATTTAAACAAAGTATGTATTCCATAACTCTAATGTTAACATTACCTGATTTTTTTATTATGTAAATAGCAGGGCAATCATTGCAGTAAAGTTTATGAATACCAGAGTGTACTCTGAACCTGTATATACGATAACTCTGTATTATTATTTACTTACTATATTTGCCCTGGCGAAGCTTGTTCTAAGTGAAACCGGTTGGCGAAAAAATACAAGAAATTCGTGGTTTATAACCAACTGCTGGTTTTATTTAAGTAAAAATATTAATTTATTTCTTAATTTCTTTTTATTTACGGCCAATTTTATAATGTATGTAATAATTTATTATAATATAGAAGGATGAGGAGGTATCGTAAATTATTAATTTATAATAGTGTATTACAGACGTCTCACTAGGAAGACCTGTAATGAGGTATTCACGTATTTATGATATAGTAAAATTGCGAAGTAATTATACTATTATGTTAAAGAAAAATCAAATAATAAATATATTTGAAATAAGACATTTTTTTATGTAAGTGTTATTAGGTTGTTTGATTTGGTGTAATTGAGTGCTGAAAAAAATCTGTTGCCTTCGTTTCTATCGATCCAGATCGAGATAAAACGTTTTATTATATGTATTTTTGTGTTCTCTCCTGTTTGTTTTAAAGATATAAGCATGTGATTATATAGTTTAATTATATAGTGTTTAAAATATCATTCTCCGTATGGAAGAAGCATTTATATTTCCATATTTCAAAGGCTTTTATCTTCCATATTAATGCTTGGTTTAGTGTCCAGGTAAACGTGTCGTGAAGAAAAATATACAAAACTTTAAAACAAACCATTCTGATTCGAAAACTTTTCCTTAGGTTACAGTCACAGAAGAGTTGCTTCTGCTCGTAAACCGCATAAGCAACTTTAAAGCTTACTTGACTTTCAACTTTGCTACGTGCTTCTGAAACTTGTTAATAATAGCAAACCACCCCTTCTTTCTCACAGAAATAGCAACCCTTAATAAGTGATTGGGCAGGGTTGATGTTTAATATGCACCTGTGACCGATTTGGGGCTGATAAGGCACTTAACTAATCGGCCGGCGAAACAATAAGCGGAGCCGTTGGGGTGTTGCGCTCCCAGGGGGCGTCTTGTTAGGGCATGGAACGTGAATAGTCGGTGCAGTCAAAAGAGCTCTGGCAAAATAGATGAAGCGATTTAAAAACTGATATCTAACAGCCGATGCAATGAAAGCGTTTTTTGTTTGGCGGTTACCTCTGATCTGGAACGCCTCCCCGCAGTGCACTTCACGCAAACTTCCGGATTTGAGTTTTGCGAGACGAAAAAAAGGAATTGAAAATCTTTAAAGTCATACCAGATCGATACAGACCGCAGCTTTAACTCTGGAACCACGTTTTAACCCCTCCGTTTTATTATAGTTTATTTTAAATAAGAAAAATACCAAGTATATTGTTTTAATGTTCAAGCTAGAGCAAAATAACGTACCACAAATGTCGTAAAAATTCTGTGTTTTGAAAAGGTGAATAAAGCTGTGCGCGAAGGGTTTAGTGTAATAATATAGAACAGAGGATAGATGACAAGTAAAATGCAGTTTTTATTAAACCGATATTTCGATGGTAAGTGCTTTCAGCACTAAGCATAATTGGTTTCTTTGACTGGATATGCAGTTACCCAAATACGATTTAATGAGAAATGCAATTAGAATTGAAGCAAAGTACAAGTAATCGCTGATGCGGCTCATCACTATTCTCACCATATCGGCTCAGGACTTATCTATCTCCTCTTCTGCTTACCTTCTTTAATGTAGGTTTCAACAGTACGAAGGTTTGCTATTTGCCTTTCCTAAAAAGACTCTTTGCATAGCGATCAACATACCTAGAAATGACAAATACTGATTGAAATATCTTGACCAAAAAATGTTGAATGATCGGTTTGAAGATAGCATTTTTTTGTTGTTTATTAAAAAAAACTATGTGAAAGGACTGGACTTATAATAAAACTACTTAAAATTTTTAAAAAAGGTGGTATTTGGGGAATGTATAATTTATTTTTAAATATTGACAATGTATATGTGTGATATGTGCATAGATGTCTCTAGTGTTCACTTGGGCTAATAGTTCGTAGAGTCACTGACAGATGTCAATAAAGCATAGGTTCTCCCTTGTTTTTTTTTTAAACGGAGGTACGAGCTCTTTAAGCTCACTTGGAATAATATAGATTTAGAGATAACTAGTTATAGAACATTTGTCTCCAGGTTACCCTTTTCTCGTTCTTATTATAATTAATCGTCTTTAAATAAATGCAAAGTGCTTGATGTGAAGACGTGTGTTTTATTATTGTTCTTCTTCGGATGATGGAGGAGAGTTGCTGGGGGTTATAGTGGGATGCTGACGTTATTCAGTCAGTCGACGGCATCGGTAGTCACTTGGTTCAGCACAGTTGTACCATAGGGAAACTGATGAAGGGTAAATTTTTCTACGAGGTGTTCTGTTGTTTGAATGTGTCAACATTCAAAACGTTCGAAATCCTTTAGGCTGTATTTATGCGTCATATACGCACGAAGGTTGTGATTGCACCGGGTGGGGTTAAATGAGGTCCATGTCTTCCGAAGGAGAGAGAACAATGTCAATTTAATAGTAGGGTCTACAGCAAGGTGCTTATTTTTCACTTCGGTCTACCACTGAGTTCTCCATGACTCTTCAGGGGAGTATCGTGAAGGTAGCATTATTATTCCTTCATTTTAAAAATGTTTCCTGGACGCCAGGCCGCTGGCCGGGAGGTTTGCAAGGTCATTTTGAAGTGGGATGTTACTATTCACGACCTTTTTGGATCTATTCAATCGTATTCACAACAACAAATTTGCTTGTATTAGGCGAACTATGCAGTTTCCAACCCAATCGTACCTTCATACGTATAGTTAAAAGCAATATCATTATTACAAGCATAGTTAGCACGTGAACTTTGAACAACAATATCTTTTTTATAAATTAACAGTACGTTGTTATAAATTGAAAAAATAAAACAGTTTTTGCGTATTTTCTGTCAGACAACAGAAGTAAAGTCATTTTCTAAGGTCTATATAACATTCACCATATCCAGCCTTGCAGTGCCTATGAGATGAGAAGAATAACATGAATAGATATTTACATATTTTGATACAGCAGTGGAAATCCAATAGTGACACGGAATTACATTTCAGTCTGGAAGCGGTGAATGTTTTTGATAGGGACCCTGTTTAACGATGATACAAATTAAAAGACTTCTAAGCCCCTTATACAAAGTTTTAATAGTAATCGAACAACTGATATTTTTTTGATAATAATGTATTTTTATCAAAGATAAAATATTCTTGGCAGGGAAATATGTTCATACGAAAATATACTGCTGTAATGTCGAGACTTTAAATTTTTTTATGTGATTACCGAACAACAGTTACAACTGCTCACTATTGTCTAGAGCCAGTGAGACTGTGGCATCCCCATGTTTTGAAACAGAGGAAAGTGAGAGAGGAAATGAAAATGGTAAGATGAATGTTGGGATGTTTATGGCTCATGGCGATTAGGAACTATTTCAAGCAACGCCAACATTTCGATAGCTTCACCAGGGCAATACTGAGACTATCTGCCAATGTGAGACTAGTTTTTTTAGGTATTTGTAGCAACCGGATTTTTTTGGAGATGCTTTTTAAGGATACATGTTATTTTAATGATAGTTTAGAGGTAGTTTATATATTGAAAATTAAAAAAATAATTATTAAGCACTTTATTCAAATATGTCTTTTAGCATTCAAGTAGCATTTTAAACCAAATTCAAGTGTATTTCAAGTATCCAGGCTAAGTTGCTTGAGTAGAGCAACAAAAGACGCCAAGTTAATATGTCAAATAACCTTTTATTTAATTTTTGTTAGATACCACAGCACATGAGTCCTAACTGCTTAGAGCCACTGAGATTGTGGCAACAACAAATTATGTATTTTGTGAGATTGAAGAGAGTTAGGAGGGGAAATACACGGAGGCTTGGGAAGGTGGGACAGTAATGTGTACCTTTTGATTGTAAAATTACTTTTTTTTTAAGAAAATAATATAATAATGTTATTATCAAGTATTGCAAGTATTTCTGGTTCGTTCTGCAAGCACTTTGGTGATTATTATTGTAACAGCTGTTGTTTATTGCAGTCTGAAACCATTTTCAGACTGCAATAAACAACAATAAAAAAATATATATCATTCAGTTCGGATGTGTGTTTTGGCCTCAAGTTCAAAATTAAGTTATGTATGAAACAGCCAGCGCAGCCGTTCCACTTGTGGCCACACTCTTGTACAATATTATCATTCAACGTAAATTTAATCCGCAGCATAAGGATACATTGGAACATATTTATAAAACTAGAATGACAAATATTGATGGATTAATATTTCCGTTTAAGTTTCTTTCCGTTTATTTCAGTTTATTATTACTATTATAAGTATACAAATAACTAAGGACTGAGAACGTTGGAATCCTATATACCTCTAAAGTGGAAGATACTCTCAGTATCGCCCTGGTGAAAGACCACCATTAAAATTTGATACGTCGCTTGAAATGGCTTTTAGCCGTGGTTGGTGACCAGATCTGAATAGCTAGGTATTTCCCCACCTTCCTCTTACCCTTCTCCTTCCCCTCCCCAATACCTTCAGCCTCACAACATTCCCCAATTGGGGATGCCATAGTCTCACTGCCTCCAGACGGTTAGGAGCAGTGGGACTCTTGTGCGGTATTCAAATAAAAAAATTAAAAAATACCTACGACCGGTCAGTGGCTGAGTTGGCATCGCGTTTGGGTTCACCCAGGCGTCGTGAGTTCAATTCCTCGGCTGGCTAAGTCCTCCATTTACGACACAAGCAACATCTTCCGCTTACTGTGATGGTAGTAGGAGATTTTCAAATATTGTCAGGTTATTCGTAACCAGGGAATATTTGTCTTTCTTTTTAAATAAAAAAAAAAATCAGTTAATGCCAAAAAATGTAAAAAAAACATATCTTTATGAATCAAGTTAAAAATGTGTTGAAAAAATCTGAGGGAAATGATTTGATAATGTGAATGTTTATTTGAAAGGTGATTGAATGGAAGGATCGAAATGTATGAAAGAGTAATGATAGAAATTGTGTAGATATGAGAAAGAAAATTGTAATATTCAAATATACATTATTTAAATAATAATATATAGACACCCGTAGAGAAGCCATATTGATTGGCATAACAAGACCTTATTATATGTGGCTTGCTTAATTTTTCATAATAAAAAAATATATTTAAAAAAAACTAGACAAATAAATATATCATCCCTTCTAAGTCTGGACTTGTCTCTAATGTTTCATATAATTTTGAAATTTGCCAATTAAAATAACATTAATATATAAATTTGCCATTTCTCTCTCTACAATGTCAAATGATGGTCAATAACATCCTTTAAGGGTGAAAACCAGAAAAAAGTGATTTTTTCTAGGTTATTTAGCAATCAGGCCATTATATCATAGGCCATTTTGTCCAGACAGTTTTGTCGCATCCCCATTTAGGGGTACCTAGTACAAGCCATCTCTTGTCTTGGCCCCCGAACCGATTAATCTTAGGCATTCTCCCAGGGGTCCGGCTTTGTGTTCCGTGCTCAAATTAGTGGTATTGTACGACCAGAAGCACTTAATTACCCGGGGGTCACTGCTAATGATTTTAATTGAAATCTCAATGGTGGATACCTGACGCCACGGGAACATTATGCACTATGCTGAGCCACATTATTACGACTATGCAAATTTTAGACATTACAGATATGAGTTCAGTAGTTAGCTCAGAACACCGCTGGGACCACTGCTGTGAAATTTCTAGATACTAAAGTGGATAGGATTTGGTGTTACACAGAAGACGGGAATATGAGATTTTCACTATTTCGAGGAAATATGCATTTGATTTGCACAATTTATATTTTCCTTATCATAAAATGTATAAAATAATGCGATCCCATATGACACGATCCGGTGGCGCGCATTAAACAAAGATTTCAGCTTTTCATTACAGCTATATTTAAGCCCTACCAAATTTGGCTAAAAAAATCTATCTACAGCTATTAATTCTCTGTATCAATTTGACGCCAACATGGGTTCTCCCTATCAAGCATTAGCATATAAGATCACATATTCTATCTTTACGTTGCAAAATGAACCTTATTGTACAGCCGCCCCGGGAACCACTCATTAGATAACTGACACCTCTGCTATAGGTCAAACCAAATGGTTCGCTACGTTTGGTGACTTAGCAGGTGTGCTCGGATTCATGGGGGTGAGATTTATCAATAGTCAATTAAATATAATTAATAATCAAATATATTTTTAAATAGCCATCTTGAATTTATTTCCATATATATTAATAAAAAAATAATTTATTTTAATTTCTAGTACAAATATGTAATTCAATGTTTTATAATGATTTATACTTTAATCAATTTTTGTTTACGTTTATAATATTTCTATTGTGTTCTATGTTTGTCATTTTTCTATACTTATAATAATAAAATAACTCTATTTTACGGCATTCGTGGTTGACTCATTACGATCCTCGGCTACGAATCCGGTGGGCGCGGGTTTAAATTCACGCGTGGTCAAATTTAATGTATAAATATCTACATATTTCAGATATATTAAAAACAGTGGTGTAAACAAAGTACTTCTTATTAATTATATAAATAATGAAGCCACAAAATAATTACACATGTGTCGAAGAAAATATTATTTCATCTAATGAAAATAAAACAAAACTGTTTTTATAAATACGAGATTTTTATTTAATTTTATTAGGACCGACCGGCTTCGCTTAACACAAGCATCATCAGGGTATAAAATTAAACTGATCAAAAATACATAGTGTGTGTTTATCGATACAAAATATAATGAAAAAGAACATAACATAGAACAATGAAAAAATGAGATAGCATGAAATAGAAATCTGACATAATACCAGAAAGAAAGAGACAGAAGTGTACATAATGGAATACCAAGGAATACCTGAACAGGTGATTATGGGATAATGAAAAAAATTAGGAGATTATAGGAAATATACATAATATTGGGCTATTTAACACATTTAGTTGATTATTAAGAATTTTGTTTTTGGTTTTAACTGCTTTCTTTAGTTGGAGTGATTCTAAATTATTTAATCTGTTTCCATGGCCATTTTTATGAAGAATATTAGCACCGGTGCCTTGAACGAAGGTATGATCTTTATCAATAACCTTATTGAAATAAACATGTTGGTTGTAAACAAAGTTATTGTTTTATTTTAATTCAATATGTCTAACCACAAAGTGATTTTCATGAAATTTTCATAGTTGTTACAGTTTGAATCTAAGGTATTTGAGATATATCTGATTTAGTGTGTGGTGGTGATTTAGAATCCGTTAATTATGGAAATTGTAAAATAAATTTAAAAACTTGTAATTATAAAAAATAATAACCACAATCATTCTAAAAATAATCACAGATTACAACTTCTTGTTATATTTTGGAACTGGCAGATATTGGTCTTTTAAACATGTCCTTATACTTAACTTAAAACTGCATTTTTTTTTGTATCACTTTGGAACTGAAATATCGATATCGATTATATCATCCTTCGAAATAATGCTCTCTCCGAGATATCTTTTCACAGATCACATAACATATTTGTTTCTGTTGCAATAAAAAATACGGTAAAAACACCATTCAAAGAAATAATAAATTGCGGCTATTTCTCCGCTCAGATAACCAATAGTCTCGGTCGAAAGCAAGAAAGGGAGCAATAATCTTTATCCACTTGGATGAAGTATGGAGTATGATTATCGTGTTTTCTTTGCACTGCGCACAGCGGCAATAACACCGTTTTTACTTTTATACTACAATATATTAATCTGTGTTTGTTACGAAATTATTTAAAGATTTATTATAGGGAACACAGTCGAAACAAAATTATAATGCAAACCTACATGTTGTTAAAATATTAAATTACCTCCTAAATCACCCATACGAAATAATACGTCTGTATCGCTAGTGAGAGAGCCACACAAAGAGCGGGATCTTCAGGTATCTTTCTTACGAAATGACGTTTATTATAATTATTTATTAATTTTTATAAATTGGCACACAGAGCGGGAACCGGGCTAAAAAGATCCCGGAACTTTCGAAAAGGTCAAATTTTATTGGTTGATTTTAAAAATACAAGCCTTTTTTATGAAAAAAAAAACATATTAAAAAAATTCCAGATATGGTTGCATGAGATTGACTCTATAGAAGGAATTTGTCTCGGCTTTTTGAATTTACAAGTGAGAAGACACGTCCGTCATACAAGACGAGGCTATTTATGGATGTGTTTTCTTGTGTGTGAGTACGGAGAAGAATTCAGCAAGAGTTGTTATATCAATTTTCGATGGAAACTTCTGAGAAGAATTTGGGAAAATCTCATCCATTTTGGGACTCAATCGGACGGTTCTATTTTGAAACACTTTGACCTAATAATAAGTCGATGCTGGTGAATTTGGTATTGTGCGTTGGCCATTTATTGAAGGCAGGCTATCAAAAATGAATGTTCAGTTTATTGTGATGACCAGAGTCCTGCGTTTTAAGGTGATTAAATATTTTAATAATAATAATTGGATGATTTGTATAGCGTCGTTTTTGTGAAAAATCACCTCAGGGGCGCCTTTATTTTAACATATTTCTAACCATCTTGAGCCAGTGGAACTATGGTATCAATGGGGACTCGGTATCAACACTTCGAGATGGGAAAGTGGCCGGGTAATATTTATTTCGATCTTATTATGAGTTTTGGTCTATTTACAGTCAGTTTTTTTTTTCAAATCAGTAAACTAAACTAATACATGCGTTAGCAAAGAAGTTCACGGCTTTTTTCTCCGAGCGTAGAATCATGTCTTTTCTATATAGCTATTATCGCCAGGTATTTTTATTCCAAAAGACAATGGTTTTATTGAATTTCCTGTTCCTGCATTTTACCTATATATACATTATTGGGTATTTCATCTCTAGTTTGAACTATCGATAATTTTTAATAATATTTCTATCTAAATTTAATTACGAACCGGATAATGAGATTCCGTAACGTAACAGTATATTAATCCGAAGCTTTAACGAGAAAAATTAAATAGTTTCTCGAAGGTAGGAAAATGATAATAATGATCTGATGTAAAAATGGAATTTTCTTTACGAGATTTGAAGTTTGTCCATTTTACTCTAGTAGATTACAAAAACATAATTTTATTATCATTGTATTAGCTTCATTAGAAATATATCTTCGCTTGAGAATCTTGTTAATGATCAAATTCTGCTCCCAAGTAAATTAGATGAATTTTGATTGTTTACGTTTGCTCAAATTGAACATTTTGAACGAATCGTTATATTTTAAAATTAATAAAAAAAAAATTAAGCTTGTTCGCGGGCCGTCCAGGGTTGTGAGGGAAAGTAACTCCAGAAGTTGAGCGAGGTGAGGCTGGGACTGAAATGGACAGAGGCCGCTGACATAATCCAGGACAAAAAAAGCGTCAAAGCGATAGGTTTCCAACCCGAATACGACAAGGTAAAGAAGACGATAGATAACTAATGCTTGTTCAGATCATTCTGCATCTTAATATGCAATTTTAACCTTCATAAACAGTTTTTTTTAATCATTGAAGATAAGTTTAACAAATTTCAAAATGAAACATGAGACATGGAAAACATAAAAATAACGGTAGCATCTGGGACTAGAAACCAGGACCTCATTGTTTATTCGGGAGCTCTAATCCACTGAGCTATATCTTCTCTAATCCATTCCGTCATTTTTATCCATATGCTAATATCATCTTTAATTAATTCCTTTATTTTTTTGGCTGCTACCTTTTTATCACGACTTCAAGATTCTACCCAAATTTATTGTAATCTTTAGATAGTGTCTCAGATATACCTGTTAAATTTATATTTACACGAGATATCTCTTGACTTATTTCACAAGTCAAGTATTAATTGTCAATTTTGTAATAACTTACTGAAGCTATTATAATATATTATTAGAGTTTGCTGCTCATGATTATTTTATGTAGTAGTTTAATTTGCATGCGTCATATAATATAGGTATCTATTATTTTCCAATTACATTAGGTTAGGTTAGTTAGTGTAAAGCGTCCCTGTGTTGAACCTACACAAAACTATGCTATAGAAATGAACAATTATTATTAGAGTACCAAAAGTCGTGGTGAACTCAGTGACTCAAATCTTGTTGTAGACCCTAATATTAAATTGCCAGGGTTCTCTCTCTCTCGGAAGACGTGGAGCTTATTAAACCACATCAGGTGCAGTCACAGCCGTTGTGCATATATGATGCATAAATGGAGTCTAAAGCGTTCCGAACTTTGTGAATGTAGACATATTCAAACAACAGAAAGCATCGTAGAAGATTGTCCTTTTCATCAGTTTCGATATAGTACATCTATGCTGAACCAAGTGACTCCCGATGCTGTCGACTGGCTGAATAACCAATAATGAAAATATGAAATAATAAAAGAGAAATATTAGCGCAAGATCCCGGATAGACCATGAGGTCCTGGGCTCAAATCCTAGTTCAAATAATAATCCCTAAACTTAATACAACAACAGCTCAACACTATTACACATCAGCTATAAAATGTTTTAACGAACTTTAACAAGCTGAAAAAAATTATGCAATTTTTAAGAAAAAACGTAAAATACACATTACAAGAAACTGATTTTAGGTGAACATTTGGAAAAGATGTATGTGTGTTTATATAGATATATTTTAAATCTAAAAAAATCTTAATTTTTTTTACAATTTGTTTATAAGCACCTGAAAATCATGTCTACGATACTACTCTCGAAAGTAGTTAAATGAATAACAAACCATAGTAGTACTCCCTCTCTAAACACGAGAAATTATCAATTAGGGAGGTACTAATTAAAATTGTCAAAGAGCTCTCCTGTTCATATTGTTTATGTTGGTTTACATAAATAAACAAGACAAACATAGAAGTAAACAATATTTTCTCAAGTTCAATGCGTTGCACTTTTGTGTTAATCAATGTTTTATCGTAATATTGATCTGGTCAAATCTTAATAATATGATAATCATTATATTACTTTTGTAAGCAAACAAATGATCAACCCAAAGATCCCTATACGGTATTAATATATTATATTGTTAAAAAATAACATGAAACCCATAACCCGATTGACATGCTTTTCCCAAACGAACAGTTCCCAGTCACTCGGGAGTATCGTAAGTTACTGGAATACAAATTCTCTTTGACGTAACATTTGCCCAAATAGGTTTCCATTCCCCCAGAGACCAAAATTAATCAGACCAAGACACGGCAAGATGTTGTACACACCTTAATGGCATTATAGGAACCACGTAGACGTATTAATCTAGACCTAGGTATGAAAACCTAGACCCGTGTGAAGAATCACGTAGACATTATATTCTCAGGAATTTTGGAATCAATTGATCACAAATTGTATTTAGTTTCAACTTCTGAGAGCCAAAGCAAAAGTTTGGTTGTTTCAAACGCTCGTCACATTTTTATTGACAGATTATTGTCCAATTACACAAAATACGTAACACGAAATGAAATAAACAAGATCTACAGGAAAAGAACAGCACGTAAATAATACATGAATGAAGCAATGTCATTGAGAGAACATTCGAGTCAAAGACCGAACAAGGTTTTGATATAGTCCGTGATTTTTGGGGCTTTTATATGTGAGCACATATTTTTTAAATCACATATAAATTATTTCGTTTCATAAAAGTGCACATAATTACACTTGAAATAAAAGTAAACTAAAATAAAGCGACATATATACAGTAATATAAAGGAACAGAATATTTCAAAAAAATATATCAACAAAATCAACCTTATTTTGTAATAATAGCTGTTTCGGCGTTCAAACCCATTTTCAAACCGTGATAAAAAAATGGCCTTGAACCTCGAAACAGCTGAAACAATAATTGAAATCTAAAATACTTGCAGAACACAATGATAACATTATTAAAATTGATTCACTTCATGTTTTATTAAAAAAAAAATGAAATAAAGTTCTACCAATTAAACACAATAACAATTAATATAAAGTTGAACTTAACAATAATTATAAACAAGATATAAATAGTTATTTCATACTTTTCTTGAAATACGCCTTGTTCCGATTATTGTCAAAAACATCCATATCATTTAAGTACTCGTTACCAATACCTAATGTATAGGCGTTGTATTAGGACATGCACGCTGTAGTTGTTGGAATGGGAGTTAGTATTACTTATGTATTTTAAAACTGTAAATTAATATAATATTACTAATACGGCACATATGTAGACAGAATAACCTATTTTAATGTAATAAAAAAAACACTGCATGGTACTGAAGTGAACTACTTACTATAACACGGTCCAAGCTAGCGTAGCAAGTAGGGAACAACTTTACCCATAATATCCCATATGCGAATAAAACATTATTTGTGAAAGTGACCAAGTACATATTGTAAAATATTACTGAATATATGGCATATGTTCTGATATAATCAATCTTACATAATATAAGCAATAAAAAATAGCAATTAAAGTGCATTTAAAAAACCCTTTTTATTTTAAATTTACACATTTTCCTCTACTTTTATATTAGTCGGTATTTCTTGAAAGCTCTGTACCACTGTATACAGTAACGAATTTTGTGATTTTGACTTCTTTTGAAATGGAAGTTCATTCGGAATTCATATTTTCTTCTTGTAGAGTGATTATGTTTATGTTGGTGTTTATTAATTTTTTTTAAAAATAATTTCTGTACTTTATTTTTTATGATACCAACTAAAACTGATTTATATAAGATCACAAAAAAACGTTTAATGCCTCTCATACCAGTGTTTTTAAGTGCCTACTGAGACGTCCACACTAATATAATCCAAGTTAAAAAAATTTTGTACACACTGCTATTTTTGTGACTTTTATGAGTAATAGATAGAGAAGATAGTCAAAAAGGCGTTAAATTAGGGGTTAATTAATTTGTTTTTGTTGAATTCAATGATTTATAAACGGAATTGAATCGCGAATATTTAGTTGAGTTTTAAGTACTGGAGATTAAAAAAAAAATCTTTGCTGGTTATTTAAATAACATCAGTGTAGCAAAGTCGCAAACCCGTGAATTGTAGGAAAGCGTGTCGGTAACTCACTCGTACAAGGTGAAAGGAGTGTAAACGAAATCTGCAAAAAATTTTACCGACACTTTTTTTATAAAGAATCGCTGCGACTTTGATATTAAACACACTGCCAAAATATTTATCAAACCAGTTATTGATTAAACACGTGTTTGTAAACTTACCTGTTTCAACGCAGCGAGGCAGGCATAGTAAAAATATATTTAATCGAATTTTGTATAGATGTAATTATGTGAATGTTAAATTGTCGGATTTTGGAAAGTAATCTTGTGTATTTATAGTAAAAAATATGACGATCTCCTTGGTTATATAGCTCCTCGATATCTGCTGAATTATAAAATAAAAAAATATGACGATCTTCTTTATTGTATTTATACTTGATAGCTGGGGGTATCTTTAAAATTATTTAAATGGTAATAATAATAATAATAATAATAATAATAATACTTGGACGATTTATATAGCGCCGTTTTTTGTGAAAAATCACCTCAAGGGCGCTGTACAAATACTACTTGCTAGGGTTTATCTTATTATGTACTTATACAGAAAACATACTTACCTGGTAGGGCACTCCAGATTAAAACTTAGTTAAATTACAATGTTTTGGGCTGAGATGGTATGACTTGACTAATGATGGCTGCACGCACAGGACACATATATTAGAAAACACTGCACATTGCATGACATTGAAATTACTGTTTAAATCCTATTTGTCATCGATATTATATACATTAGAAGGTTATTGACAATAGAAGAGTAGGTGCTTATTTGAAACATGATTTTATTTGACATTTTTTTTGATAATAATTATTTACATTTACGAATAATAAAATTATTTGTTTATTAAGTAACTGAACCATTCATGTATATGACTGTCCGAAGAGATGAGTTTTGAGTTTTGATCTGAATTCTGTCGAGTCTTTGATCAATCTTAGATCGTATGGCAGTTTATTCCAGGCTTTAGGGCCTGACACGCTGAAAGCTCGCTCACCAAACTTAGTAATATTATATTAAGTCAAATGTTACAAAACTATACTACTGCTTTTGAAATTTACTATTATATTAAGTCAAATGTTACAAAACTATACCACTGTTTTTGAAATTTTTCATTTTTTATTTCTCAATTTGTTTAATACTTGCTGATATTTTGATAATACTATTTAAATCGATTTTATGTAATTGGAGTCTAGCATCTCCATAACAAAACTTTTGTTCTGTTTTTCATATGTAAAAATAAATAAATTCTAACTTGTACTTATATTGGTCTATTATTAAGCTACATTTGTATGATGATTATTATTTATTGTTATATTATATAATATTGTTGAACTAAACTCCTGCTGACAAGCTACTTACGGTGGCTTAACGGGTACAAGTTCCCATTGTATGTAATTAATATAAATTCGAAATTATTGATCCAACGATATCCGAAGCATATCTCAATATAAGTGTATATTCATAGGTATTTTAAAATTATAAAATAATTTGAAAAATTACTGCCTCAACACAGGCTAGCCTAATGAGGCGGGTTATGTGAAACTTCAACTATAACTGTTATTATATTATTTTCTATTTTAATTTATAAACCACTGTACACTAACATTATTATATTATACATGTCTTTTAGTTACAGTTAAATTTAATTGCAATAAAGATATTATTACCGTTATTATTACAATAAAAAATAAATAATAAAAATACATAAATTATATTCAATATCCGAAAGCACAGAAATTTCTTGGAACCATTTATTTGATTGCCAAATTGAAATGTTCCTAAAATAAACTTTGAGTGACTTGAACCGACCGAAAAATAACATAATCCTTCGAGTGGTTTTATTAAAAACGAAAAAAAAAAGTTAGAACAAGCTAAAAGGTTAATAAGTATTTTAATATTTAAAAATGTTCGATAGAAAGAAGTAGGATTTCGTTTTATCGGTTTGTGTAAGCACATAATTTCCTATTTTGATTTTATGTTAGTTAGAAATGTAGTTGAGTATGATGAATACTTGAATCAAGTACATAAATTTGTGGGATTGGAAAGTTACAAAGGTTTTTTAATAAAAAAAATTATGTTATCTACAAAGCTTGTTTACGAGAGATGGAAAGACTGATAAGGATGTTGATAGAAGAGGAGGAAACTTTATTAATGGAGAACTGAACGCGATTGGCACTAATAGAACTGCTATTAAAATTCTCCAAAGAAGCGAAGCTAGCTGTCCACAATGGAGTATTGTTACCAACCTTGATGTATGGCAGTGAGAGATGGAGCTGACAAAAGAAGGATAAAATTGGACGGAATGCTATAGAAATGAGATCCATGAGGCATATGTGTGATAAAACTTTGTATGACCATGTTAAAAATGTGGACATCCTGAAAGAATACGAGGCTTGATGTAAGCGTAATGGTTAAGACTGAGAAAGGGACGCTTTTATGGTATTGCTTTCGTTCGTTCGTTCATACAACTACAGTGGATGAAAGACGAAAGGATTTCACGGAGAGTATTAAATGACGCAGAAGTGAATGGTAGAAGAAGTTGGGGATAATCGAGGAAGACATGGCACGAACATGTGAATCAAATACTTCAGTTGGGTCATGTTAAGTGTTATCATGATAGAATACCATGTATGATATGCTGAATGACTGAATGAAACAAGGAGGCAGAGTCGTGAGGCAGCCTATTCCTGTCAGTAGAAATTAAATTCGAGTGAATAGTGAGAATACTATTAGAATATTAATTGTATATGTATACATTTATTGGAGAGAATGTACAGCACGTTCTCTCAGTTTTCTTGGACAGTCGTCCAGACAATTTAAACCGTTATTGCTGTCAACGTTGATAAATCGCTTTACGGTGCTGCGTACCATTTTAATGTGCCTTTAAGCATGATTTACAAAATGTTAATGTTTGACAACATGTGTTAAATAACATATTTAGGTACAATATAATAACTTACCTACCAATAACCGTAACAATTTATCATAGATTATTTAGGTTCTCAGCAACTAATCGATCTTTAGGTAAGGAATGGTGATAAATGACATTTCTTTCTACCCATAGTGGTTAATATCATTGGTATACTGGCAAAGTCCGTAATTTGACCAAATAATGCTGCACTATGCAGTTATTTATGCTTTATTACCTAACTAACTAACTAACAAACCATCACGCCGTTTCCCCGCAAAAAACAAACAAACAAACAAACCAAACAACTCGATCTTGGCATACACTTCTTGCTTCATTCACTTTCATACAACGTCTCATACATTCTCTTCTGTTATTTCCTTACCATTCCTTCCATTACCTTATAATATTTATAATACTTGAGACATATTACCTCGAGGGATATTTATGATGTAAAAAGAGCTAAATCCGTTAGAGCAGGTACGCTGTCAAGGCGGATTCACTTTTACAGCACAGACGTCAAACGAATACTGTTCTACACGTCTCTGATTATGTCAGAAGTGTGGACCAATTACACCGTTTCCCAATGGCATAGCTAAAAGTCACCTAAAATATTACACATCGCCAACTATTCCGTCCACCGAGATACTGCAGAGATGCGGAAATGTTCCTGGGAGGACGAGTTCACTCTTTCAGCTCACTTCTCTGCTACCGCATGGGAAGCTTATGGTGCAGAGTACGCCAATCCAAGAGTACCATTATTACCGTCACGCCTGCTTGAATAAAGTCCTCCTGATGGCCCTCTGGCGACGGGAAACCGTCAGATATTCACCTGAAACGTTTTTCATTTTGTAATTAATAGCATTTTTTTTATTTTACCTTACTTTATTTCTCTATTTTTTTTTTTTTTATGAAATGTTATTTATTTTCTTGTTTTATTATTATAACCTAAAGGTTTCTATAGAACGTTTTGCATTTTACTACCCTTGCGTTATGAACTGGTAGAACACAGTAAGTCGTGTTGAATTTAAATGTTCTATAATTTAAAATGGAAATTTTGCGTTCACATCTACCGGAACCGTGCAGTGCAGACACGTACAGTGGCAAGAGCGACACAGAAGAGAGTATTTACATTACACACTGCGTGAATGTGTTAATAGATATTGTAACTAATTTTAACATGTCTGTTACTTCACCCATTTGCACTGCACGTTGCATGTAGATGTGAATCGAACTCAAGTCGTATACCTGGTTTATTATTCGGCCAAAAAGCTTCAAATCACTCAATATTTTTCAAAGAATCAAAGCGAATATTTTTGTACTGGAAAAAAAGCGTTAAATCGATTTTGCATAATAATATTTTGCCTATGGTTGCGCACTTGTCTGTCCTTGTCATTTCTGGCACAGCACTTTAACTCAACTTATTGTCCTTAGTTCTAGGCATTTCGCGTGTCTTTGACTTCTGTAAACGTAACGTAACGTTTATTCTATGTTTCTTGCTTCAATTTTAAGCAATTCCTTGATAAACAAAAAGCACCGGCACAACTAAGTGATTTTCCCACAACAAAAGTGTCTGGCAATAACAATAAACGCTACCACTTTAGAAACAAACTTATAAACCGACTATTCGTAATTCAAATTCAAGCAAACATGAATGAAAAATATATTCTTAAGAGGAACGTATTACCAAAAAAATATTGCTATAAGCCGTGTGTCTTATGTCACCACGAATATATGCAATAGGCATAAAATTCGCTTGGCAAGCGGAATCTAGAAATGTTTCCTGTAGGTGCAAAAGCGGTTTTTATTTATTTTGTGAAGAATTTTGTAAGTATAAAGGAAAATTATCAAAGGAATCTTTCACAAATAATCTTATCTATAAAGAAGTATTTTTACATGCGTTCATAATTTTCTAATGAAAACATATTATTTAGTATTTTACGCTTATACTTTTTACAACGAAATTAACAATTTTATATTAATTCTTATGAAGCGAGTTTATAGGAAAAGGTTCAAAATATCCGAAGCATATTTTTCAGTTTTAATGATATAAACCGATTCGTAGCATAGAATAATCGCCTTACTAGAAATTAATTATTTTTTTTAAATCAACACAAACAGCAATTGAAAATGGTAAAAAAAAGTATTACGTTAGCAAAAAACTTAAGTGGTTGGTTTTTCGCCAATGTACCCACGCTAATTTTACTTATTTATTCAAGGCCCATAAGGCGTTTACATAGAGTTTTACATAGTAATATATCCCACTGCTTTACCATGGAAATGTAAAGAAAATACAGTGCTAAGGGAAATAGATAAATGATAACTGTAGTTTGAGAATATATGGTTACAGTATAAAAACATTTTCCATATATATGTTGAAACATTATTGCTATCTGCAGTATGATTAAAGGTAAGACTACATTTTAATATATTTTTTTATTCAATCTAAATGTCTGAAAATCGCCTTAAACGCCGACACAGCTGTCACAATTATAAAAACTAAAAATACTTGTAGAACTTAATAATAACATTATTTAATTTAATTTACATTAAATTAAAAAAAAAACTAAATGGAGTTCTACGAATTAAATACAAAATCAATTAATGTGCGAATACATGTATTTTTTAATCAGGGAGGTACGTAAAAAGTAAACAGTGGTTTAAATATATCGAGCATAAGTGCTAAATATGTTATTTCAATTCTATTTTATTTTGATTTTTATTTAATTTTTATATTCTATTTCTACATCTTGTAATTTTTTATTATTTTTTAAATGTATTATTTTTATATGGCAGATTATTGCACTCGCCGCTTTGTTCTGCTGAAATAAAGACATTATTATTATTTAAGAAAAAAATGTTAACAATATAAACACTTTGGTGTATTCAATAATATAAAAAATGTATGTATGTGGAAAAATTATTGATATTAATTATCGTTTTAAATAAATACCAATTTTTTTATATAATATGCTGTAGAAGCAAAATTAGCCTTCGATATATTAGTATCGCCCTTGTGACACAATACCATTCAGAATCGAAACGCTGTTTAAAATGGAAATGGTTAGATCTGAAGAGCAAGGTATTTCCCAACCTTCTTCCGTCACATATCCTTCCCTTCTTTGCTCTCTCCAACCTCACAACATAATCTTACTGACTCCATGCAGCCGGAATTTTGTGCGGTATTCGCATTGTAACATTCTACCATCCCGGAACGTGCCGCAAATCTACGTTCTATTAAAAAATATGAAATTGTAATTTTAAGTAAAACAAACTAATTTTATAAGCCGACGTAGCTCAACGGTAGAGCATCTGACCGGACATCAGAAGGGTGCAGGTTCGAGTCCTGTCGGCGACATTTATCTTTGCTCGGAAAGGTTTTTTTCAATTTGGATGAGTGTTTCAGGCTAATAATTATTGTTTATAAAAATAATTTAATAAAGATCGTTTGCACATCGATTTGAACCTTCGCTTCATTAGAAATATTTTAAAGAATTATACGAAGAAATTATACTAATCCGGAGGTTGCGGGTTTAAATCCCGGTGTGGATAGTAAATTTTATACGATTTATTTTTGTTATTTCACAATTAATTCAATTAAAACATAATATAGCTGCGGGACTTTCCAGAAAGGTCGATTATTTTACTGTCCCGGTGAAAGCCAACTATTCTTTGAAATGGCTTTAGATATGCTTGGTGACAGGATCAATAGCCAGGTATTTTATCGCCCTCCTCCAAATCCCCCCTCCCCCTCCACACTATCATCAGTCACACAATATAACCCAATCGGGGATGCAATAGACTTACTGGCTCCAGATGGTTAAGAGTAGTTGTAACTCTTGTGCTGTATTTAGAAAAAAAAGTTATCATTCTCCAAATGCTGATATCTTCAAAATGTAATTTTGAAAAAAAAAAGGTCTTTCATTTTTTTTAATATGAATACCGCACAAGAGTCCCAACTGCTCCCAACCGCCTGGAGCCAGTGAGACTATGGCATTCCCAATTAGGTAATGTTCTGATGATGAAGGTATTGGGGAGGGGAAGGAGACGGGCAAGAGTAAGGTGGGGAAATACCCGGCTATTCAGATTTGGTCACCAAACGCGGCAAAAAGCCATTTCAAGAAACGTTTCATTTCTGAATGGTGCTCCTTCACCGGGGCGATACTGAGAGTATCTTCCACTCTGGAATATATTAATTCTTTAATAAAATTAATTTCATCATACGTTAAGAAACACAACCACGAAATTCGGGGAAAATATAATTATTCTAGACCTAGAGGTAGAACGAAAAGCCAGCGTCAAAGAATGTGTGGGCATAACCCAAAACCACCCTAAGTGCCACAAAAGGGTAGACAGTACACATATATCAGTCACCGCATTCACAGGCTAACATTGTTTAAATTATTTGCACATGTATTTGGCCAGACATAATGGCTTACTTAAATACTTCTAAGGTCAAGGTTACGAAGGTCCTTGAAGCTAAATCAAGAGATAAGATAAGTAAGTTCAGTAATAAACTACATAGTTTGTAAAACATACATTTTCATTAAAACATTTGAATGCAACATGAGGGTCTAAGAGAAAAATCGTCCTTTTCCACATTTGTATACATTCAAGTTGTTCAATGCCAATAGTAAGATCATTTTATAAAAATTTTCGTATTGTTTATTTTAATGTTATTCTTTGTTTTAATTTAGTACGTGCTTGCATCTTTATGCAACACTTTACTCAGAGCAAACGCTAGGAATTAAAAGGCAACTTACCTCAAACTACTGTACCTTTCTATGCCTTTCAAATGTCAAAGTTATAAAGTGCATCAACTGCATTATTCCTTCTTCTTTTCTCACGAAATTCTCAGTAAACAGCAGCCTTCATTAACTTACTGATGGGATATGCAAGCCTCTCTAGACCATTGTATTATTCATCATAAATATAATCAGTGTTAATAATTATAGTGTTTTAATCAAATGAGTAATTATTACCCATTCGCGTAAAGTTTTTCTTGATACATTAATTATATTAAAAAGGCAAATATTTACAATCTTAGGCTTACCGAGGACTTCCTGGGGTAGACACAAGTGTTATAATTATTATTGTCTGATCAATTATTGAAAAACGATGTAAAATACTCGTACATAAGAATTAACATATATGTAGATGACCCCTGAGGTGGAGATAAGAATCTATGCATCTCTCGTATTTACATAAGAAAGGCAAACAATACCAGGTTACGAACAACCTGAGAATATTAATTTGAATACCTCCTACTAAGCGAGACTTATCTGGCAAAGTATTGAACCTGGAATGCATGGTGAGAACACGACACAATTAACTTGCCGGTCCTGAACGCCTTGCGGCTTCTGGTTACTTGCACTGTTGGCAGCGCGGCGCATGAGCTGGGACGCATTTGTGCATTACCATAACGCGGTGTAAGGTATGGTTAAATTCACGGACGACCTTCGATCTAAGTTTCATCTCTACGAAACTTGCAAAGAAAGCGCAGGAAGGTAGTTGATTTACTTTAAATACTGCTTTCTTACAGCAGCCCCAAATATGACATACGAGGTGTGTTCAAAAGAAAAGGTGAATTTTGAATTTTCGCGCGCTGTGCACATTCGATTATCGATTTTTTTTGTTATGTTGGTACATATATATTTATCATATGTAAGCATTATCAGCCATTTTGGATCAGTGGTTTGTTTTTGACAACTGGAAAGGTTAGTCACGTTTTGTTTTTTTTTTCGATTGTTTACTAAAAATGTTTTTTGTAAAAAATCGAAAAACATTGATTTTTTTAAGAAATGTTGATAAGGACATAGAAAAAAAAACAAATCTAAAATTTCACTTTAATCGGACTTATGATACCCCAGAAAACGGCTATCAAGTTCCGACCAAAACTAGGAAATTCCTTCATAGGATTAACAATTATTAACAATTTTTTTCTAAAAAGAATAAAATTTTTTTTTTGAAGAAATACTTATGAGGACATAGAAAATAAAGCGAATCTAAAATTTCACTTCAATCGGACCGATGATGCCTCAGAAAACGAACCTAAATAAAAAAATCGAAGAACACCAAAAACGTGACTAACCTTTCCAGTTGTCAAAAACAAACCACTGATCCAAAATGGCTGATAATGCTAACATATGATAAACATATGTGTACCAACATAACAAAAAAAAAATCGATAATCGAACTTACACTGCCCGCGAAAATTCAAAATTCACCTTTTATTTTGAACACACCTCGTACTCTGTGGAGTTAATATAACAAAAAACTTGGCTATTGTTACGCCTTTCCCTTGGCGTTGGAAACCTTAATTACATTTTATTCTATCAAAATACTCTGAATCGTCCGAGCTTCATAAGTCCTACTAATATTGGCTTTTTTCCCTTGGCAAAACCCACTTGACACCACCTCGTGTGACATCAGCCGTACCTAATGAGGCGAAGGATTTACTTTGGATCATGTTTATCCTTCCCTTGGTCCGTGATTTGAGCCAATAATAGAAAAAGTACCCCCTTAATGATTTTGAGACCTTCCATAGACGTTTATTAACTTAATCAAGAACAGTTTATTGATGTCTTAATCTTTTGGGTTATTCTAGCTTGTATTACAAACAATGCAGAAATGAAGAATGTTTCTTATTAAATAGAATAAACATTATATATGATATATATTCGTAGTTATAACAAAGTGTTTATTTTATTTAAAACAAGCTGATGTGTACCGTACCCGGCCTTGCTCGGGAACAATAATTGATTTGACAGCGAATGTAACTATCTGCAATTAAAGAAACATTCATTTGAATATTTTATTTCATTCCAAATGTTTATTTTTTCTATATGTATTTAAATCATAAACTTCTTAAGTAGGTACCTACTCGCGTTTTCCATTTTGAAAAAAAAACCTTCTTCTTTTGAATATGTAATCTGTGGCTAACCAGAGTGTTATATCTATGGACTAACCTAAATAAAACATGACGGGATTAATGTTTTTCATAATAATTTTAAAACGTTGTAGCAACAGTTTTACATATTTGATTTCATTCAAACTACTTTATAAAACTTACCGGCATTAATAAGAGCAAACTGTGCTATTTTCAGTGAAACCGGTCCAGCGATTTTCGAGAACATCGAGGTCAAACAAACTCAGAAACTAACATTGATATATATATATATATATATATATATATATAGATGTTGTCAAACCACAAAGTGTTTGCTTCTAATGAAAAATAAATAAAAATAAAATATTTCTTCTTCAATAAACGCTATTTCACTTTGAAGCCTAATTTTTATTTAAATAATAAAATAGATATGTATTCATACCACTATTTAAAAAATACATATGTACATATTTTGAATTCAACGGTTCCCTCGTTAGGATATATTATGTATTCGTGTTTGCACAATGTACAGGTGGTAATAATAATCAGAAAGCCTTAATTCATATTATAATAAACTGCCGGATTAAGATAAAGGGAAGATTATTAATTTGGTACACCACTGGCAAACGAATAGCAAATTCTTTCGCTATTTTTTTTTTATACATTTTTTTAAGTTTTAGCCACTCCTTAACCTTCAAATGGGGGCGCAGTTTTTAAAATAAAGAGATCGCGCGTAGCCTAATCGAACAATGTGAATATAAAGCTATAAATATTTGAAAAGTTGAACGTTTTATGCAAATGAGGTTTTTCGTGTTGTATTTTTAATGTGTAGCAATAATTCGTACGTAGTTATCAATGAAATTAAAAAAAAAAACTGTTTTATAATTAATCTAAAAAATCATTTTCATAATAAAATATCTCTGTTTTTTCGGTTTAGTGTTTCGATTTGGGAGTTTTTAATATTATCTTCAATGATTAAAAAGATAAAATAATAGTTTTAGTCTATGTATTATAGGTGTAATAGAATTTGTTATATGATTCATACATAATATTTTGTAGTATAAATGGAGGAATCTGAGCAGCTGGTCTGTTTAAGGAATGGAGAGACCTACGTCTTGAAGAAACCTGTATTGGTATAGAGATAGAAAACATAAATTCCGTTGAATCATTGCACATCCGAGCTGTGAAGCACATCAATAAATCGGAAAAAAATCCCAGTGTCATGCGAGACATTTGAATTATTTATTCTTTCGTGTGTTTCTCTTGAAGAAGGGATCAATAACGCTAGTTTTTCAGAGTATGTTTCATCGATAGAAAAAATACAATTTTCCTATCTGACATCTACGTATATTATTTTAAAGATTGCATTCCACCCATTAAGATAATACCATTTTCTTGTATTTTTTCGTCATTCACAAACATTTTTAAACGTTCTTAAAACATCAGTTTTAAGAACGCTAGGGAATGGCACGGTTGTGTCGAAACCGGTAGCGAATTTAATGATTCAATAATAGCAAAAGTACATAGTAAATAAAACTTCAAAAAAAAAAGATAATACCAATCTGATAAGATTATCTGTTAAACGGCTTTCGAGTTTTCCCAGTAAAACTGGTATGTGAGTGGAGATGTGAACGATGAAATGAGAAACATGAGAGCAAAAATGAGTTTTTTTCATAGCCAGCAGTACCTACAGATTAAGAGCAATAAAAAAATAATTTGTGTTGAAGTAGTGAGTTACTCATGGAGTCAAGATAAATAAACAAACCCCTAGATGGTTCAAAACAGATCTAAAGTTCAATCCTCTAGGAAGAAAAAATAATGAAACAAAACAGGAAAAATGAATTATTCACTCAAATTAAATTTTCGACGAAAAACGACGAAACACGAAAAGACAAGAAATAGAAAAAGTAAAATAATAAGAATTCACGATAAAGGAGAGGATAAAGAAGACAGGATAAAGAGGGAGAGAAAAAATGTGTCAGAAGGCATGTATTAATTTATTTAATTAAGAGCATGAGGCTATTGATATGATAAATTTAAGGATAACGTTACCAAAGCATATTTTTCTTCCTGACAACCTCAGGATAAAATAACAAAAAAAAATGATACGATGAATTTTAAACAATGTTGTAAATCATGTATCAACCCAAATATTGAAATTTACCCTTCTCATTATGTGAAGTTTCGCCGAAACAAATTAAAAGTAATCGTACGAATGCTCATACAGATCACATATTATGATTTTTTTTTTATTTAAACGTTAAGTGCACAGAGGGCAACTGGACAAATTCGTATTCGATTCCTCTAAATCCTTTGGTTGGTATGGGTACTTTTTTAATTTTATAAAAATCAATATGCATTTATTGTATTAATTGTTTTTGTGTTTAATTCGTAGAACTCCTTTTAATTTTTTTAAAAATTTAATGTATACCAAATTTAATAATGTTATTATTAAGTTCTGCAAGAATTCATAATAATTATTAAATTTGATTTACATTAAATTTAAAAAAAAATGCATTTAGGGTGTTATCTGCGTTGCAAAAAATGATGACATTGACAATTTACTTTAATGATGGATCCTGAAATTCTCTCTAAAACGTTTATCCTAGAATGAGGAGGACGCGCAAAGCAGTTAAACGATACAAAAGTTTATGTCCACCTAAGCGGAGAGAAATATTTTTTTTCAAATCAATTTTTCCGGTTTTTGACGAAACCGTCCTATTACCAAATTCTTGGGTCACATCAAATGCACACGATCCACATAACTCCCCAAAGACGAGCTGCACCATGGAATTAACATAAATTTTCAATTTCTTTATACTATAATTATAAATGAACAAATCAAATGACGGCCTCCATGGTCGAGAGGTAAGGCTCTCAACTACTAAATTTTATTTACTTAATTTGTGCTGTTTCACAATTAATCCATTTAAAAATAATATGTAACATATTTGCGGACGTTCCAGAGTGGAAGATTCTCTCATTATTGCCCTGGTGAAAGACCACCATCCGGAATTGAAAAGTTGCTTGAAATGGCTTTTAGCCGTGTTTGGTTACCAGATCTGAATTGCCAGGTATTTCCCTACCTTCCTCTTCCCCTTCTACTTCCCCTCCCCAATATCTTCAGCCTCACAACATTCCCCAGTTGGGGATGCCATAGTCTCACTGGCTCCTGACGGTTGGGAGCAATTGGGACTCTTGTGCGGTATTCATAAAAAAAATAATAATAATAAAAAAAATTACGACATAACACAACCCTGCCTAACCATCTGTGATATCAAACCACTTCGTAAAACCACCGGTCACTACACATGCAACACTTCCCTCGCAGAGAGACACATATATAATACCTGTATAAGATTTGCGTTCACTCCATTAATGGATAATGCGATGCTGCATTGACCGTTGATATTAAGAATATCAATTACAGACAATTTTGCCACTGTCTCTTAACCCATGTTACAAAATAGTTATAAAATTGCCCCCATGACTTTTTATAATATCAACACTTCTTGCATGCTTGATGCATTTGTTAAAATCATTATCACACAAATGTTTACTTACTTGTACTATTTTGTTATTTTTAACAGTTGTCTATGAATATTTTTTACAATTTCTCATTTATCAATCTATGTAATATGGTATACAACTGGTTTAGAGAGATGTTAAAAAAAACCTTCAATAGGTTTTCGTAACAGCTCAGTCATGTGCTCAAGATGGTTTTTCTTTTATGATAACTAACCACCACATATTCCAATGCGGGCGTAGGCAGATAGGATGGACCGCCACACAAGCCTATCTCGGATTTGTTTCATTCACATTCAGATACATCGCCTCATACATACTCTTCTGTTATCCTGACTCTCGCCAATGCCCCAATCAAGTATTTTTTGATTCACTTGCTCGCAATGTTTTTCTCTGGCGCCCCCCTATCGTTCACTTTCGCTTGCTTCACCTCAAACCCCTTCCTTCATTCATTAGCTCTACATGTCAAAAGATAATCGGCCTTGTATTATTTCCAAAATTTCATATTTTAACAAGGTCATACAGAGTGCCACGCCTCAAGAATCTTATCTCTACAGTATTTAGTCTACATTTCCTTACATAGTTTTTTTCTTTATAATCAGAACCAATAAATATTACACAGCACGAAAGCATAACAGCTTCGCCAATGTTATGCTGTTTATCACCGCAATATTCAATCTGCCAAGCGTACCCATAATCCACCCCTCATAACACATTTCACATCACGACAATATTGTGAAAGTCCTGAAGCAATTTTAAACGGGGAATTAAAGCCGCATACACAGTGCGGCGTGGAATTTCCTGGGAGATAATGAGCCACAGAATCAACACAATGGCCCGCTGTGATTATAATATTATATCCCCGCTGGCGCCCAACGCGGTGCTTGCTGGTGACAGTAATGAAAGTATTGATTGATGGGCTGTGTTTATGACGAAACATAATAAACCTTAAAGATTGCAGTAAGGCGGCTATTTTTATGGTGGGGTGAAAAATTACAATATGTCAATATTTTCTAACTCTCCTTCGCATATTATCGGATCTAACCTATATCTATAACTGAACGAGAACGGCGAAATCTTCAAGACAAGTAATTTCGGGTGACCGGATAATTCAACACACGTATGAATCGGAAGACTTTTTAAAAGTGATATAAAGTCATTAAGAGTACGAAAAAAAAAATAACTAGCCTGAAAACCTAATATAACCTAATAATGAAATTTAAAAAATATTTTTTAACATTTGTAGAATAATTTTCTCGGTTTCCCCGCGTAATGTACTCCTTAGAAGAACTTTTCAACTCCTGACGTTTCGGACAAATCACATTGTTTATCTTCAGAGGCCTTGTGTCTTGAGTATTGTTTTGAACTGATCGCTTGATTAAACTTTCAAATCATTTTCCAAGTTGCCTCTAAAATTAAACAAATTGTTTTTTTTTTTCGTGGCACATACTTCATAATTTAAAACAAAAAAAAAAAATATTTCTCATGCGTACTAGATATTTACTAAACCTTTAATTAAAAATATATGTCATTTAGTTTAGATGGGTATTTTGGCCTCAAATCCATAATTAAGTTATGTATGAAACTGGCAGCGAATCCGTTCCTCTTAAGGTGCTGCGGCATTTCAATTGTGAGGGGCCAATATCTTTCTCCAGTATGCGTCGATGACGGATGCTGGACTGAGGCGGGCCGCCATGATGAGGATTTTCCTCGAGTTATTCATTATTTCCCTTATTCCAGCCACCCTGGATCTTTTAAGGGCTGAAAACCGGAAATTCGCCTCTCCGTGAACATACTGGAATAAGCGCGTGAAAGAATTACTTTAATATGATTTTGGATTGAACCCGAAATTACTGATTATATAAATACAAGTTAAAACATGCTTTTTAGATTATTTGCGGACTAAACTACATTTAAATCATATATAACATTTTATACAATCAAAAAAATAAGTAAAACCATTGGTTATTTGTGTTTTGAGAACATCAGAGCGTATTTTTTAAAGTGTGACTTATAGTAGCAGCTGACGCAACGATCAAAGATTTTGTTCAGAATTCTGGAAAATATGAGAAAACCTATTGTTCTTCCACACTCCAGTCATCAAACTGCTGAAGCTCCCAATTTTAAAGTATTTTTTTAAAATTTTCTAATATAACTCATTTTCGATGTTTACAATTCAAGTCGAGCCCTAAACCAGGAAGCAAGGAAGAATTACATTTCGTCCGTTATAATTTCAGTCGATGGCCTCATCTGGAGTGTTTTTCCATTATAATTTAGCTGTAATTTAATTATGAAGACAAAAGTTCTAGGCAATCGAATTAATCATCGTTAATTTAATTCAATTGAATATTTTCCGGAATTTTGTCGTGCTATTTGGGTTTTAGCCACGAGTAATCGCAATCAATCATTTGAAGATTTATTGGCAATCAAATTATTGAGCAAATATAATAATTTATCGCATTAAATGTAACTTCCGAAATAAAAATATTTTTTATTAGAATTTGAGAGAAAAAAAACTTTAAATGAGTACGTTGCCGTGTATTTCAACTACTACCCAATCTCCTTCCCTTCCCCACATCTTTCAGCCTCATAACATACCCCGATCAAGGATATTAGAGTTTCATAGGATTCGGATTGTTATTTTTTTTGTATAACAGACTGCTTCCATTTACTGTAGACATGAACAAACAATAATGTGTATGAAATTATACAGAATGACAAGAATTAAAATACATTTTTGCATGTTTCTTGAAACCTTCAAGGTTTATGTTGAAAATATTAAGAGAGATGCTATTTAGCAGCACCATACTCCTTTGTCATGCTGTGCTGAGCAAACACGTCTGTTCTACCATGGGGAATGCATATCAGACGTGGGGCCGCCCCTGGCAGCACTTGTTTAGTACAGCTAATGTCATTCCAGGAGGTATGGACTATCTATTCATTTATGCATAATTTTATACGCTGTTACTGCAAGGGCCCCACTCCTTCTAGACTGGATACTTTTGTAGCGCGTCTCAGAGAGCAAATCTTCATGGTGCATAAATTTTTGGTAATCGCCTTGCATTCTCACATGTAGATATGGGAATTTTTTATTTTGTTCTAATATTTCTGTATACTTTTTATGGTATGAGGCCTATATCGGACGTCCAAATCATAATACCTATTTAGGAGAATGGCAAAAATGCTCCTACGTAAGAACATGCAAAAAGTGCGTCACCGCATCATGGTGACGTATTTTTGCAATTCAGATGCCACATTTAATGACGTCAATAGCAGTTGTTGACGTCACTATTTCTGGGACATACACCAGTGACGTCAACTAAATTACCAAAAACGTCATAACTGACGTATTTTTATCAGTCCAATGACGTCAATCACTGTGAACATACGTCAATTGTTTCATATGGAAAAATCATATAAATAGAGCAGTTATTTTAATAAACGATCATTGTGAAAAAGTTATTCCGCCTTTATTGACCTATATTCTATGCCTCTACAAAAATCTTGCTGACAGATTAAGCTGTCGATGTGTACCGGTGTTTCCTCCGAAATACAGTATTTGTATGTTCCGTACAGGGCCCATACAGCAGAAGCGTTAGTTTGGACTGTATAATGCAGTTGAACATAGAAGTCACGGCTTCGAGTTTAGTGAACTGTTTCCTAGAGCTCATAACAAAATCTTATAATTTGTAGCATGATGCAGACAACTGCAAAATATGGTCTGAAAACGTAAGTTTGCAATCAATAACTACCCCAAGGTCCTTGATGCAGTTAATGAATCTTAATATATTTTCCCTTATTTTATAAATAAATTGAACAGGGTTTTCTTAATGTTAAAATATATTTTACTATCGTCAGCTCACGCGGTTATTGCATCAGCATGCAGTTGTAATTTAAAACAATCTTAACTGCTGCAAATATTCAATGCGGTGTTCAAATGAAAACGAATTTAAAAAAAAAATCTAATTAAAAAAAAAATACACGGCTATAACCATTATAATCATACAATTCTAATGGTGGTCTTTCACCAGGGATAATAATCAAATTCCAACCGCAAATATTCCTACTATGTGTTTTATTGTTGAAGTCACGTGTTAAAAATAATTGATTACAATTCTATATTGAGACTAGGGAATTACCGAGCTTAACAATTTTATGAATTCTAATATTTTTTTTTTTAAATTATAATTTTATCGTCGAAGAAGATAGGATTCCCAGAAGCAACTAATACCCTTTATATTTAATTTGAAATTTGTTAATACTATCTTCTTCAATGATTAAATATTACAAAAAGGTTTATAAGCTTTAATAAGTTATTCCCCAAAATTATGGCTGTTTATAATTTATTCAAAAGATTGGTATTTATTTAGCGGCGTCATTATTAATAAGTGAAGTAAAATTTATTTTGTATTCACCACTTTATTAATATACACATATGTACAAGTTTTGAAAGCGATGCTTTCTTCATCAGGAATATATAGAATACTATAAAATAATAATGTCACGTTTGTCATTTGCCTATACTTGACATCATTATTTTTAGTATTCTACATATTCCTTATACAGAAAGCATCGCTTTCGAAACATGTAGATACGTGTATATTAATAAAGTGGTGAATACAAAATAAATTTTAATTAATTTACTATAGTTATTTAATCAAAAAGATATATGTAGTACATACAGAGTAATAATTTTTGTCTAGATATTATAACTGTTCATCATTTTAATATATTTTTGTCCTTTTGTATATATATTTTAATTTAAAATATGTACTCCCGTAAAAGATATGTATACGTATCCTAAATCTATGTAGGGGTGTTATTGATTTATTTATTATGATTCAATTTTTAATTATTGATTATTTTTATTGAGATTTAAAAACCTCATTGTAATATTTTAATCATTGAAGAAAATAATATTAACACAACCTAAATGAAACATGAAAACGGAAAAAAAACGACAGAAAATAAAAAGATTTTAGTCGCACCTAGGACTCGAACCCAGGACCTCTGCCTATCCGGGGCAACCGTTTAACCAACTTAGCTAATGAGACCAGTTCAATTTATGTCATCGTCATCGATATCATATCTCAAATTCAAGATTTTGTCAATATTATTCTCCATTTTTAATCCCATATTATTGTCAGCTATCTTTATGATAATTACAAAGTTCTTAACGAACACAATAGTAAACTAGACAGTGTCTTGTCGTTTTTTCCGTTTTCATGTTTCATTTTGGTGATGTTAATATAATTTTCTTTAATGTTTTTTTTTTTATTATGAAGTTTTTTAATATAGTTGTTGATGTTATTGTTGTTGTGGTTTTTTTTTAATGATGTCTTATATATTAACTTTAAAAAAAAAAATATTTATTAATTAAATATTTAATAAAACATCTCTTCTTTTATCTTCTTCCATTATACGAGTATAAAGAAAAATGTCCCGGAGGGACGATGTGTGTTTGTTTTGTATACATATCTACAGTTTGATTTCTAGCTTGTTGAAATTTTGCACAATTGACCTACAAAACAAGAGGAAGGTCACCGTATACACAAGAAAAACCACCGTCCTCCTTTTCCACCCTTAAAGTCAAATTTTGGTACTTATTGATGAAATTTTTAACACTTGATGTTCAAAATTTCTGGGTAGGAGTAGGGAGTATGAGAAGGAGTAGGTGTAGGATTAAAGGTAGGGTTAGGGATTATAAATTTATACAATAAAAAACACATAAATTTGTTGTAGACCACTTTTATTTTATCAAAACTCTACCGGTTTCGGAAGCACCCTTCCTTCATCAGGAGAATATTCAGGAGGAGAACATCAGGAGAATAAAAAAAAATTAGAGTTTTAATATTCTCCTGATGAAGGAAGGGTGCTTCCGAAACCGGTAGAGTTTTGATAAAATAAAAGTGGTCTACAACAAATTTATGTGTTTTTTATTGTAAATTATGGCGAGCCACAAAGTTAATGCTTTTTACAAATATGTATAAATTTATACTCCAATTATTAATAACCCCGGGCAGCGCCAGGTATTTCAGCTAGTATTAAATAAATAAAACTTATTTGCGAATGCCAGTATCAAATTCGCAATCTCCATTCAAGCACTTATAAACATATTGTTACTACAATAATAATGGAAATGTTTGTTTGATACTTTACGTACGCGGGAACATCGTTCGGTTAGGATGTGTTTTCCGACGTTAAAGTGCATTAAAGTGAACGGACTCTTTAGAATGGAAAGCGGAATGTTTTATTGAACAGTTCACTTGTATTTACAGTCCATTAAGGACCTATATGGTTCCATTAAGGACCTATATGGTCCTGCCGCTGAGAGTTCCATCGAAACCTCTCTTCTTGGTAGTACATAAAACGATTTTTGAGTAAGCGGTTGAAATAGAGCAATTAGCGGTAACGCCTTACGAAGTTATGAATTTAATGTTTTATCAAATTTGCTTGAGATTAAAACAAGGCGGAGTCAGGTCCCCGGTGAAAGGTCAAATATTCAGAAGTGAAACGTTGCTTGGAATACCCTATTTGGTGACCAGATCCGAAAAACCAGATACCTTCTAACCTCCATTTTCTCCTATCGTTCCCCACTACCTTCAGTCTCACAAATATCCCAATGGAGACCGTTGAAGCAGTTGGAACTTTTGTGCGGTGTTTACGTAAATATATGTTATGGTTGAGATTTTCACGGGTGTAAGATGTAGAATAATTTTCTCGGTTTACCCGCGTAATTTAGTCCTTAGAAGAACTTTTTAACTCCCGGCGTTTCGGACAAATCACATTTTCCATCTTCAGAGGCCTTATGTATTGAGTTTTGTTTTGAACAGATCGCTTGCACGTGTCAATCCAAAAGTCAAAACTTAGATTTTGACTTTTGGATTGACACGTGTCTATATATATATATATATATATATATATATATCGTCTCACCACTGATTTGAGGCCTATGGATCAGTCCCCCCGGCCACCATCCTTCTCCGCCGCTCACCCTCTTTTAAGAGTATTCTGTGTTATTCATCCTAAAAATATATGGATAATAATTCATTGTCTTAGCTTAAATACATTCTTGAATATAATGGAAACAATCACTCTATCATTTGTGTTAGCGTCTTGCAATATACCGTAAGGAATAAATACAGTTAGCTTCTTTTTTTTTCAATTTAACCATGTATGAAAACTTAGACCAAGCCGTATTTAGTTTTGATAATTTAAGAAATTACCACCGTTTAGTAGCTTTTTTATTTGAGTTTATTTTCCAGTTTACCGCATTTTCATAATCACGCGAAATCACTGCATTTTATTATTTAACAGAAAAATCGAGTGTAACGCTTTATTTACAAACAATTTGACGGCCTCCGTGGTCGAGGAGTAAGGCTCTCGACTACGAATCTGAAGGTCGCGGGTTCAAATCTCGGCGTGCGCAAGTAAATTTTATTTAATTAATTTGTGCTGTTTCACAATTAATTAATTTAAAAATAAAATATAGCATATTTGCGTTCGTTCCAGAGTGGAAGAAACTCTCAGTATCGCCCTGGTGAAAGACTACCATTCAGAATTGAAACGTTGCCTGAAATGGCATGCAGCCGTGTTTGGTGACTAGATCTGAATAGCCAGGCTTTTACCCACCTTCCTCTTCCCCTTCTTTTTCCCCTCCCCAATACCTTCAACATCACAACATTCCCCAATTGGGGATGCCATAGTCTCACTGGCTCCAGACGGTTGGGAGCAGTTGAGACTCTTCAGCGGCATTCATGTAAAAAAATAAAAAGGTTGCATAGAGAAAAATGATTACGTATAAATTATTTTTATGAATGATGAAACGCTTAGTGGTCCAAAGTCATGCTATGACCCTTATCATTGCATTAGCAACGATTTTTTCTAATAATGGAGGTGGTAGGAGGACCTCAAATACTCAGTTAAGTCAGAATCAGTTCAAAATATTGTTCTTGCACGGAAAGTGGGAAGGGGGGTGAAGCGGCTATCGATGAATTATTCAGACCGAACGGAATCGCAGCACGGCTGGCTGCAGCGCCGTTACTCGGAGCATTTACCTTGGCGGCGTGTCAACTTTAACAGAGTTAGAGTTTTTTTTTAACATTAAACAAGCTATTGAACACTAACATTGATTATCTTAAACCAACGGAATATTACACCATTGCTTCATCTTCCTTTTTCAGAATGACATTTCCAGTCATATAGGCATTTTGCAGTTATCATTGGAGATCCTGGTAGGGCGAGCGCTCGTAATCCAATGTCCCTATGATGCGAATTGGCCTCATTTTGGCCATATTTTGAAGGCTGATGTTTATTCCATATATGCATCTCAATGTTTAGAAATTTAAAAAAAGTAAATTTTTTATTGCACAGCACATAAAATATGTTAAAATTTAAATAAACATTATAACACAATATTCATTCACTTTCATTAGGGGATTATTCGATTGCTTGCAATCCAGAAAAGAGGGGTATGCCGCCAGCCATTTATTCGGACTGCTGCAAGGCTATAGCGAGAACCCAGCTATTTTTGAGATCGTGAGTCACAATGCTCCCGATGACTGTCTTGGACTGCGTCATCGTAGATTATTCTCCCTACCTGTAGGACCAACCTGCTAAAGGTTCTCTTAGTGGGGAGAAGTATATTGCTCGTGAAACAAATCTCTTCCGATATAGACATATTTTAGTCAGCGAGGGGTTATTCAAAAGGGTAATCCAATTTATTAATCCTTGAAAGAATCTCTCCTCATTAATTTCACTCTGACGATGCAACGCACACAACGCACGTGAGCCGATCTCAAGTGGCAAATAAATATTTAAGCAGCCAAAAGGGTAAAACAAAATACATGAAATCAATTTTTACTATAATGGCGTATTCGGTCATTTCCATCAATGTTCAAGTCTTAACTTTTAATTTTATAATAATTCATTGAAGCTTATAAACCTCTATTTCGATAGCTCTGAATATATCTAATTCTGGGTTGGCGGAAAAAGTTAATCTGACTCGAGAACCAGATGAAAAAAACGGTTAGAGGAAGGACTGAAATTAACAAGAGGATGCCATGCAAATTGAATAGGCCTACCTCTGTTGGTGGATATTCTCTAGAACTTGATTCACCTCACTGAAACTTGAATGCACCCACAATTGGACAATTGAATTAAATTCGGAACTATCCTCTTTCAGCGACAAAAGGGATTGGATCGGGGGGGGGGGGGAGGGAGGTGTGTAGATACTAATTATTTATTTAGGATGCCAAAACAACCTCCGTGTGATATTCAATCATTGAATATAATATTAACAAATCTCAAATGAAACACGAAACAGATACAGAAAACAAAGATGACGATCCCAACTGGTACGAGAACCCTGGACTTTTCGTTACATTGCGACCAGCGCTCTACCAATTAAGCTAATGCCACCTTATTGCTTTTCTTTTAATTCCACTTTATTATTTTTTCATCCAACCGGTTTCGATTCAACCTGAACCTTCCTCAGGGGTGAATAAAAATATATTAAACATAATACAGAAATACATGGTATTTAATAGAAAATTGGAAGAGAGAGACAGAACATCAACTTAGGTGGAGGGCAAGGAAAGAAGAGCTGCAGAGGGAGGGGTGAAAGTGGGCGGAGGTAATGGAAATATTTTAAAAATGGGGTATTAGACAAATCTAGTTGTTTATTAAGTAGATTGGTTTTATTGATTTTTAATGACTTTTTTATTTCAAGGGCTTCAAGATTATTAAGGCGTAGACCTATCCCATTTCTATGTAATACATCTATCCCGGAAGATTTATTAAATGAATGATTATTATCGATAAGGTGGGTGGCGAATTCTGAAAATCCGACACTGTGTAGACATCTCAAGTGTTCGACCACTCTTATTTGAATGTTTCTAGCCGTTTTACCGATGTAAAAGGCTGGACAATCGTTACATTTGAGTTTATAGATGCCAGAATGGCTTAAGTTATTTTCTTTATCTTTAGAATTTATTAAAAGTTTTCCTAGGTTATTATTAGTATAAAACGCAGCTTTAATTTCTGTAGGGAATTTAGAAACACTTGAAGATGAAAAATTATTTATGAATAAAATTCTACGCCAACCCTGATTTATATTCTCTCTGGTATTGTGTGAATTATTATAAAGGAATTTATTAGTAGATATTAGGTTAAGTTTTTTTGAAAGGATTTTATCAATTAAGCTTTGGGGGTATCCGTTATTTATTGCAATAGATTTGATTTTAGAGAGTTCTTCACTAAAGTTAGCGTTAGATAAAGGAATAGTGACGAGTCTGTGAATCATTGAATGAAAGGCGGAATGTTTATGGGAGATAGGATGGTTGGAAGTACTGTGAATTGCGGTGTCTGTGAAAGTAGGTTTTCTATAAATATTGAACTCAAATTTATTATTAACAATGGATAGGGATAAGTCTTAGAAATTTAAACAACAATTATTTCCTATTTCTAAAGTAAACTGAATTTTTTTATGAAATGAATTAAGGAGGGATAGGAAGGAGTTGAGTTGACGTTCGGTACCTTGCCAAATACATATTATATCGTCAACATAACGTTGACTCACGTTCAAATGGGTGACTAATTCATATGAATTTTTTGAAAGATTTAACCTTACCAAATAACTGCAAATTAGTATCATTCGATGTTATTAATTTATTTCCAAATGTCCCTGTATTCGAATGCAAAAATATTATTCATAATTTACTAACAAATTCTAACTTACCAAAAGACCTCTCTGATGATCTGACCCGGAAAATGAAGGTCTCCCTATGGGCCTACCAACGAGCCCCCTTTTCGCTGATGTCTTTATGGATAACTTCGAAAAAAACATTTTTAATTCTAATTCACCCCTTCTTAAAAATGTGGTTTTGTGGAAACGTTATGTTGACGATATAATATGTATTTGGCAAGGTAACGAGCGTCAACTTAACTCCTTCTTATCCCTCCTTAATTCATTCCATAAAAAAAATTCAGTTTACTTTAGAAATAGGAAATAAGTGTTGTTTAAATTTCTTAGACTTATCCCTATCCATTGTTAATAATAAATTTGAGTTCAATGTTTATAGAAAGCCTACCTTCACAGACACCGTAATCCACAGTACTTCTAACCACCCCATCTCCCATAAACATTCCGCCTTTCATTCTATGATTCGCAGACTCGTCACTATTCCTTTATCTAACGCTAACTTTACTGAAGAACTTTCTAAAATCAAATCTATTGCAATAAATAACGGATACCCCCATGGCTTAATTGATAAAATCCTTTAAAAAAAACTTAATCTAATATCTACTAATAAATTCCTTTATAATAATACACACAATATCAGAGATAATAAAAACCAGGGTTGGCGTAGAATTTTATTCATAAATAATTTTTCATTTTCATGTGTTTCTAAATTCCCTACAGGAAAACTTTTAATAAATTCTAAAGATAAAGAAAATAACTTAAGCCATTCTGGCATCTATAAACTCAAATATAACGATTGTCCAGCCTTTTACATCGGTAAAACGGCTAGAAACATTCAAACAAGGGTGGTCGAACACTTAAGATGTCTAAACAGTGTCGTATTTTCAGAATTCGCCAACCACCTTATAGAGAAAAATCACTCATTTAATAAATCTTCCGGGATAGATGTATTACATAGAAATGGGATAGGTCTAAGCCTTAATAATTTTGAAGCCCTTGAAAAAAAAAAAAGTCATTAAAAATCAATAAAACCAATCTACTTAATAAACAACTAGATTTGTCTAACACCCCCATTTTTTAAATATTTCCATTACCTCCGCCTACCTTCACCCCTCCCTCTGAAGCTCTACCTTCCTTGGCCCCCACCTAAGTTGATGTTCTGTCTCTCTCTTCTAATTTTCTATTAAAAACCATGTATTTCTGTATTATGTTTAATATATTTTTATTCACCCCTTTAGGAAGGTTCGGGTTGAATTGAAACCGGTCGGATGAAAAAATAATAAAGTGGAATTAAAACAAAATTATTTTATTTTTTATAATTATGTATTCCCACAAAGTGTTTGCTACATGTAAAGATTTATTGCTTTTTGTTATTTTAATCCGTATCGTTTTTATATTTTGGAACTATTAATATCATCTTCAAATAACCCCTAATTTTTTTTGCCTGCTGTCTTTCTTATGATTGCCTTTTTATTTAAACTTCTTAATATTCAGTTTCAGTTTCATGTTTCATTTGAGATTTGTCAATATTATCTTCAATGATTATTTTTTAACGTACTTGCTAATTGAGAGCGGCTCAAGTACTTTATGTGACCTTCAGTACGAAGTTATAGGCAAAATTCTGACTGAATTTTTTTGTTCCGTGTACCTGAAATATTGTTTTAACTCGACTTTTTTGTTGGGAATAATCATTTCGTTATATTTAATTACATTCATTTTATTATATACAAGCTTATGTGTACCCGGCCTTGCTAGGGATTTATTTTTAGAATAAAGTTACGAAGTTGTAAATTCTTGCTTGTCATTTGGGTGTCATAATCGATTTGACAGCGAAAGTAATGCCCTGTGACGACTATTATTAACTAAACAATGCTATTATTGACTAAACAATGAAACAAAGAAACAATCATTTAAAAAATTTATTTCATTCCAAACATTTATTTTTTCTAAACATATATAAATAATAAAGTTATTAAGTAGGTACCTACTTGTGTTTTCCATTTTGAAAATATTCTACCAAAAAAAACCTTCTTTTGAATTTGTAATCTGTGGTTAACCAGAGTGATATATCTCTGGCAGTAAAATATCAATAAAACAATTCAATAATTTTGATTTAAATTTAATAATTCAATTAATTCAATTCAATGTGTATTTATAAAGTGGTGGATACTAAGTACGAGTATATTTTTGTATTAATTTATTAATAATAACGCCACTAAGTGAATACCAAATAAATTAACAAATTACATCGTATTCACCACTTTACTACAAACATATTATGCTTGAATGCGAATAAACATTTTAGTGCAATAATTAACAATGCAAATAAGCGTATCTCCGATTTTAAGCCGGTTTATTAATTTATTAAATGATTCACCGATCAGTGGCTGAGTTGGTACTAAGATGATGGTAGTTAGAGATTTTCAACTATTGTCAAATTGTTCATAACCCGGGAATATGTGTATTAAAAAAATACATATTTTATACGCCAACCACACTTCATTGTCACTGTTCTAGATCCAATGTTAGAACGGCCTGTGGGCGCGCATGTATTCTAGTGGTGGGCGAAGCGGCTCGGTTTAGTGAGCCGGATCACTAAATCAGCTCTTTGTAGTGTACGGGTTCGGTGATCCGGCTCGTTTGAACGACCGTTCGCGTCTACCCGCACCATGCCCTATCCCTCGCTCCCTTGGCCCTCCTAAAGACGTCCTTAAGACGCTCATACACAATATTTTTTTCGTCCAGTTTTCATGTGGGTTATCTTAACAGAGAGCTGATTTAGTGATCCGGCTCACTAAACCCAGCCGCTTCGCCCACCGCTAATGTATTCGCCCCTTTACCCTACCACTTTCTCCGTCTAGACAGTACAACTTACTAAATTGACGAATCATAGCCGTGAGCCGTGGAAGGGGTGATGCGACAAATGCGGGATGGTGGGGTATGCGCAGTACCAATCTAATTTCGAACCATAACAGGTTGTTCCTAGGCTGAATCGAGTATAGGGTTGTAGTCCGTCCAGAATTGAATCTTGGTGAGACCTTTAATTTTTTTGTTATTATTATTTTTTATTCATTATTTTCATATGTTTTTCCAAAAAATATATATATGAGAAAGGAAAACTGTTAACAATAAAAAAGCTGTAATAAATAAAATTGGATGATTTTTATAGCGCCGTTTTTTGTGAAAAATCAACTCAAGAGCGCTATACAAATATTACTTCGTATTCTCTATCTAAATGTGAAAACAGATAGAGAAAAACATACTCACCTGGCAAGTCGCTTCAGATGCACACAGTTCAATTAGACAATTTGAGCATAGAGAAGATATGATTTTTTCAGTATAATAAAAAATCAACTCACTTGGTCTTAATCTAACAATAATTATTGTGATAAAAGGCATCAATTTCTTTGTTAATCACAAACCTTATTTTATTTTTCGGCTCAAAAGAAAATGTTATGACCAAATTTCATTCGATTTCCCAGTTGGAACGTTTAATGAAATTGTTAAATGTGGTCACTTTACGAATTCCAATTGTTTAATCATAAAGTTCTGTGCCAAACCGTGGAAACTTTAACATTGTTACATTGTTACATTCGCTGTTCTAGTTGTTTACGTTTTTGAACTCGGTGTATACATTTTGAATGGAGTAAATAATTTTTTTCAACGTCTTTATAAATTATACATTTTACATATTATATATTACACGAGGGGTAATTATTTTATTCTTTTAAAAAATCTAAGGCCTTATTAACTATTCTGAGAAAGGTCATGAAAATCGCGAACAATTTTCTGGATTACAGTGTCAATATGCATATTAAACAATTTTATGGATTCCAGTGTCAATATGCATATTAAACAATTTTCTGGATTCCAGTGTCAATATGCATATTAAACAATTTTCTGGATTACAGTGTCAATATGCATATTAAACAATTTTCTGGATTACAGTGTCAATATGCATATTAAACAATTTTCTGGATTACAGTGTTAATATGCATATTAAACAATTTTCTGGATTACAGTGTCAATATGCATATTAAACAATTTTATGGATTACAGTGTCAATATGCATATTAAACAATTTTCTGGATTACAGTGTCAATATGCATATTAAACAATTTTATGGATTACAGTGTCAATATGCATATTAAACAATTTTCTGGATTACAGTGTCAATATGCATATTAAACAATTTTCTGGATTACAATGTCAATATTCATATTAAACAATTTTCGTTCATATTATGTATGCGCTTTAGTTAGATTAAATGCGACATTTAAAAATTCAATATAAAATCTGACATACCAAATTGGAAACCAGTCAGCTATCTGAAAGTTAAAATTTTTGAAACAATAATAAAAGAGCATTATCACGTCCAAAACTATCGCACAAAGTCTTTAGAACTTTCAGACAAACAGCGTTCACATTTTTTTTAGGAAATACGGCAAGCACTGCATTGAATCACACTGGGTGACCTCGTATGAATTAATTTCACTATCTACCTTACATAAAACTTTTACTAGTATCTTGCATTTCAAAATCACACTATTTTTAAATCACTGTAGATTTAAGGGCACAAGTGTTATAGGTGTATAGTGCAATTAGAATTGACTAAAATTTAAGATATTGTGTGTTGGTGGATATATTGTACACACTTCCCACAGCGATGTTCTTGCTAAGTATTATTAAGAAATAGCATTAAGATTTCCTCACGTCTTCTTTTATGTGATTACCACACAAGAGTTCCAACTGTTTCCAACCGTCTGGAGCCAGGGAGACAATGGCATTCCTAATCAGGGTATGTTGTGAGGCTGAAGGTACCGAGGAGGGAAGGATATGGGAAAGATGGAAGGTGGGGAATTAACTGGCTATTCAGATCTGGTCACCAAACACGGCTTAAGTCACTTCAAGCAACGTTTCGATTCTGAATGGTGGTCTTTCACCAGGGATGAACTGACAGTGTCTACCACTCTGGAACGTGTCGCAAATATGGTACATATTGTTTTAAATTAATAAATTGTCAAATAACACAATTTAAACAAATGAAGTTTATTAAGTAAATGAAACACGTTGTTATAAACCTCAGATATATTTTATTTTCACCAACCGGTTTCGCTTAACTCAAAATTCATCAGGGTAAATAATATTTAAATAGTATTTACTCTGATGAAGCTTGAGTTAAGCGAAACCGGTTGGTGAAAATAAAATATATTCGTGGTTTATAACAACGTGTTTCATTTACTTAATACAATGTCAAACCACAAAGTGATTGCTCCTTATGAAAAAAAAAATTACTTAACTCATCCAACAAGCAACCACAAATACAACGCTTGGATAAAAAAGCTGCTTATACTATGGCGCTAAACTCCACAACAAATCCAACAATACCTCAAAAATCACGAAAACATGAATACATTTAAAACATATATAAAAAGCTGGATACGCTGCAAAGAAAACAGAAAACATATTAACACCACAGAAACCACTCATCTGAACATAAAATAACTCATATTACAATTCTTTCAGCAATTTCATCAAATTCAAATAAATTTATTAAATGGTATGTAAATAAAATGCTCAGCACGATAAACCTCAGTACGGATATCATAATTTTTCGAACTTTTCATAAAAAAAGAAAGAGAATAAAACATTTATAAAAATAATAATTCTGTTAAGTTTTCTAAAAGTTTAACGGTTTGTCTTTTTAATATTTTTAAAATCAACGTCTTTTTCAAATCCACTGAATTTGTCATTTCAAAAGCCATATAATAAGTTTGAAACGTGATGTGTGCAAGCAATCTATCTGTGTGGGGTACCTTCCGTGTTTAGCTTAACTCTTGTTACGACACCTTTATTTTAATACCACAAATGTAGTGATAGAACAAGTTAATTTTTCCATGTGCTGAAATCGATCAAACATTTTCAAATATGGAAAATCTTTTTTGAACATTTTTTTTTTAAATTTAATCAAATGCATTGGATTGTCTGGGGCATCGGAGACACAGCTCGACTATGGAAAGCCGGATTCTGTATTTTTTCCCTCCTACAAGTCTTCCACTATGTTTCAGAAGCAACTCACGCTCAGGTCGGCTAAGTCCGATGCGTCAGACAGACTGGTTGAACCCTCTCATACGAAGCTGCTAAATTTGGAAACAAAGCTTTTAATATATTAGATACATATTTTTGGCATAATCTTCCATTTAGTCTGAGGTCAGAAAGCAATTTTAAAATCTTAAAAAAATATAAAACATATATTTGTAAAAAGGGAAACTTTAACAAGATGTTAACTCTACCTAATGAGTAGTCTGCAAGTATGTTGCCTGTTGTATGCTGATGATGCGGTGCTGATTGCTAACAGAATGGATGATCTACAGTCCCTCGTATTTAGGATGAACGAAGTTTGTATGAAGAATGACCTAATGATGAATGTAAGTAAGTCTAAAGTCATGGTGTTTTGAAGAGAAAGTATGAAAACAGTATGCAATATAGTTGTGAATGATGAATACTTGGAGATATTGAAAGAAGAGTGAATGCAGGAAACTCCATCAACGGAGGACTGAACGCAGTTGGCGCAAATAAAAAGTTCTCAATGGAGTGCTGATACCAACCCTGAAGTATGGCAGTGAGGCATGGAACTGGCAGAGGAAGGATTAAAGCAGACTGAATGCTGTAGAAATGAGATCTCTGAGACGAATGTGTGGTAAAACCATGTATGATCATGTGAAACATGTTAAGATTCGTGAAGAATGCAAGGCTAATGTAAGCGTAGTGACCAATATTAAGAAAGAGACGCTTACATGGTTTGGGCATGTAGAGCGAATGAACGAAGAAAAGAGTGTAAGGAGAATATATGACGCGAATGCGAATGGAAGAAGAAGCCGGAGACGTCTGAGGAAGACATGGCACGATCGAGTGAATCAAATACTTGAGTCGGGTCATGTCAGAAGTCGGAATAACAGGAGAGAATGTATGTGACGTTGTATGAAAGTGAATGAATTAAGAAGTGTATGCGAAGATCGAGTTGTTTGCGGTCCATCCTCTGCCTACCCCTGCGGGGAAACGGCGTGATGGTTAGTTAGTTAACTCTTCCTATTTCGGACAGATGGGAAGATAGTTCTCAACTATATTAAAAGAACATGTACCTTTTTATAAAAAAAAATCACTTTTTCAAAATTCGCAGAACATATCTTAGTGAATAATCACGTCTCGTTTGACAAAAACAAGCCTTCACTCTTTTATGTGGAAATAAAGCGTCTTATATTAAGTTTACTTGAACAATTAGAAGTTACTAAACGAATGAATGATCCTAATATAACATAAATTAGTAAGTCAGGAAAATTATTTATTCTCCACTTCTCAGTATGTTCATACTACCAAAACCATATAACACATTTTAATAAATCATTTAGGAACACTTTATCATTTAAATATGGGGCTAAATCGGTTTTACCGGTAATAAATAATTTTAACACCGTCCAAATTAGAATTGGGTGGGAGTAAATAAAATCATTTAAGTAAGTCGTCGCAATGTGGTTTGAAAATGGCCTTGATCGTCGAAACAGCTGTCACAATAATAAAACTAAAATACTTGCAGAACTTTATAATAACATTATTAAATCAATAAACGGCGCTATAGAAAAATTTCCATTTTTTAAATGACCATGTTCATTACTTGTTTTCTTAAAAAATATCCTCCACATAGTATTGCCGAGACGAGACAGGAATAGGAGAATACTTTCTTTGAGAAGTCTTATGAGAAATTAATGTAAAATTTTTGGTAGAATAATAGTTTTTCTCCGGTCAATATGAGTCATGCATCAGAAATTTATTACTGTGGACCGCCATGCAATCCTAATAAATTCATATATTGTGCCACAAAGACCAATCTTGTGAAAGTAATTCCAATTTTCGATATGAGAAACAATTCCCAGTAGTTTCCCAAGTAAAGTTTATTTTATCCTTTTACTATCAAACGGGCGAGTTTGTTAGGAGGGAAGAAGTTGTCTCATGATTTACTGTCCCGGTGTTAAACGCTCTACTGCCTCTAACTACGTGGAAAGTGTTACTTGATAGTGTCCTCTTGTTTTAGAAAGCTTGCAAAAAATGCTTTAATATGATGTTTCTGGAACATATCGTAACATGATTTTAGAAAGAAATTTGATTTCCCTAGGGAATGTCTCTTAATGCGAAATTGTAAATTAATTAGTATTGATTTTATTGATTTTTTTTTTAATAATCTTTATATTTAAAAATGATTTTTTTTCTGTCTGTCTTCGATTTACTTGACCGGTTAAGCTGAAAATAGCACAGTTTGTTCTGATTAGTGCCGGGAAGATTTAGAGAGTAGTTTGAATGATATCCAATATGAAAAGCTCTTGCTATAACGTTTTAAAATTAGCATTAAAACATTGGACCCGCCATGTTTAATTGATATATGTTTTATGGTGAAAGTAAATTAAATTTAACAAATAATCATATATTTTTTTTAAACAACTTTCTCTTGAATTTATTTTCATATTAATGTTAATAATGAAAATAATTTCCTTTTTTAATTTCTAATATATATTAAATACTTACCCACTTTAATCATTTTTTATTTATGTTTATTATTTGTCTACTCTTACATTTTTGTGTTCTTATTTTTATCATTTGTCCATACTTGAACTTATTTTTTAGTATTCATACATTCCTGACGATGAAAGCATCGCTTTCGAAACACCTAGATATCAATGTATATTTAGTAAGTGGTGAATACTAAGAATATTTTAAAATTAATTTATAAATTATAATATGTTTATATTTGATTCCTTAACACCATCCTGAAGTTTCTTTTTTAATGATGTTTAAAGGTACGAGATAAATTTTTCTCTAACTCAATATTAAAAAAAAATGTATTGCGTGTATGTTTTTCAATGTAGAAATATTTTCACGTAGCGACGTTTTTTGAAATATTTTATTTTCATTAAGAATTCTTAAAAGGTGTAATATGCAAGCAATTTATTAGCCACAAAGTTTATTTTTTTCTTATGGTAACCCTTCATTCAAATGACAATCGGCCGACTTTCTGTTATCCACAGAACAGGAGAATTATTCACTTTTCTGCTCCCTGCTGATCCGGTCGTGTTGTCGAACTTACTAGTAACTTGTAGATTTGCATAATGCATCACTTCTAGTCTTTAAATATTCCTTCTGATTTTTGTACGCGTGAGAAATAAATCAAACAAATAGTGAACCTTCTTTCATTTAATATCTCCGCGACAATCATTAACGTAAGCGCTCTGGTGAGTATTGGTAAGTATCACAATACACTACATACCGCCGAACACATCTAAGACAGATAACCTCAAACGTTAAATTGGTGACCCCGACGTGATTTGAACACGCAACCTTCTCCAAACCTTCTTCCAACCTTCAGAAACTTATTTAAAATCGACATTAGGGGGATCAACTTACATACGACCGAAATCACGCACTCCTCATTCAGGTGGCAAAAATGTTGAAATTCCCGCTTAACACAGGCCACATGTTTAGATTTACGCGAAAAAAACATCAACAAAATGCCTGTTTTATTTTATTTTACATAGATCAGGCATAAATATGAAAATATTTTTTGGTCATGTTCTAAAAAACTTTATTTGCCACATTGAATTACATGACAATATCGGAAAAAAAGGTTCGCAAGTGGGAGATGTTGCACATAAACTATTTTTTCAAGGTCTCTGATACTTTATTCGTTTTTCTGGGCTTATAAAAAGACTCACAAAAAATAATTAACCGAAAGGTCAAAATGTGTTCTATTCGCATTATTAATTTAAATCAACTATGATGTAGAAACATTGCCTAGAAAGGCCAAAAAATTTTCAAACCAAAAACACACGGTTTTGAGTTACTTCGAACTGCATCGCCTTAAAGTTAAAATAATTTATTCAAACCCTTGTCAATTTGTCCCTCTGTACATCTAGTACGGTAAATACTCGCGCTTAGTTACAGGATGATGTGCTGTTGAAGTTTGTGTAATTTTATTAGCTACACACAGTATGAAGATTTATCTTTGGAATAAATTAACTCGATAAAGATGCATGCAACTCAAAATGCACGCTCAACTTTTGCAGTTAGATACCGAGAACAGTTAGCTACATATTCGTATGAACGTCAACACACCTGCATAGTGACGAGGTGAAAAGATTCAGGATTTTAAATATTAAGGCGATCCACCGGCTAAAATTTCAACGAAATTAAGCACTCCTTATGCAGGTGGCGACAAGGTTGAGATTCCCGCTTAACATCGGCCGCGTGTTTCGATTAACACAAAAAAACCATCACCATGCGTGTTTTAATCTATTTTGTAAAGCTTAGACATAATTAATAAAATATTTAACGGTCATATTCTAAAAAACTTAATTTACCACAATATAAAATACGAAAATATCGAAAAAGGGGTTCGTAAGTAGGAGAGTTTGCGCTTTAAACATTATTTTAATGTCTGATTCTTTATTTATCTTCTAAGCTTATAAAAAGACATACCAAAAAAAATGCCAGATTAAACAAGAGGCCAAGGTGTGTTCTACTTGCAGTATTTAATTAAATCATCTACGATATTTCTAGGCCAAATCAAACCGAAAACACATGATTTTGCAGTACTTGCCATTGCGTTGCCTTAATACTGAATAAAAGTACCAAGGGTCTATGGCATCTTTAAATGAGTGGAGAAGGAAAGGAGGTGAAGAACAGGAAGGTTGCGAATCACTTGATTATTCAGATCTGGTCATCAAACACGGTTAAACCCGCTGATGTCAGGATTAATAGATTTTAACGCCTAGAGGCAAAGATCACGTGACACCTATTTTATACTATATTGTTCACCCATACTCTTTTCGGTCTTTGTAAACAAACCGAACCTTTTTAATCAGTTGCTGTTTTAATTAAATTGACAGCACGCTCAGCTCGCCCTCCGCTCCTCTCATTTTCGTTTCTTCCCCTTGCGTGTACGGACATATTTATGTATCATTTTTGCTGTGGCTAAAGCCATTCGAAGCAACGTTTCGATTTTGAATGGTGGTCTTTTTCCAGGGCGATACTGAGATTATGTACCGCTTTGGGTTGGATTATATGTATCAACCCAATCAACTGGGTCATCACATATTGCAAATTTCACTTGCAATATGTCGTACTCCCGCAACTATGCGTCACAAAGTGAAAATACGTGAAAGAATGTGTCAAATTGGGATAATGGAAATAAAAAGCCAGGGTAGCAGTCCACATTGGAATGTTGATATCTACACCGATGAATGGTAGTGAGGCATATAATTGGAGGGAAAGATGAAAGAAGACGGAATTTTGTTCAAATGAGATCCCTGAGGCGTATGTGTGGTGAAATCATGTATAACCATAGGTATTATCAATGTATAGACCTGGAATGAATGCCAGGCAATGATTATGTGAGGAATTGTAAGGAATTGTTCCTTTCTTAATCTTTCTCATTGCCTAGATGATTTGAACATTTGGAGCAGATGAACGGGGAAAGGAGCCTAAGAAAAATGTATGACGGGGACGTCCACAGAGCAAATAATACATAAAAATGCCCTAACACGCAAGGGGAAGAAACCAAAAAAGAGGGGTGAGCTACACGTGCCACAAATTTAAGTAAAACAGCAACCAAGTCAAAAGGTACGGCTTGTTTGCAAAAACCGTTTTTATTTGTTTTTGTGTTTAGTTTGGCCCTTTTTATAAATGTTTTGTAATTTGCTTACCGCAGTCACAATCAAGCGAAACAAACGTGAACGGTAGTGAACTAAGCTGGTGCCCAAATGGGTACTACGTGATCTTTGCCACCAGTCGTCGAAATCGTACAGAGCAAGTCCATTCATTCTAGCGTCAGTGGGGACGTCCGAGGAAGATCCCAGGTAAATGAAATACTTTTGTCACGTCACATGAATGCGAATGAAGCTAGGATTTTCGTTGGTGAAGTTTAGTTTTTGACGGTTAAAATTCCTTTAGAATTAAGCTTTCACCACTATGCAATCAATATGAGTTTCATACAAAGCTGGGTGGTATCAATTGATTCAATTTTCCTCTTCCATTCTAATCACCTTTCCTCGTAGACATACCGGTTTTCATTTATTTGAATATTCTAATTAATTTTTGAATCTATGTGTATGTAATATGTAAATATGTATTAAGTGTATTACCTTTCTCGGTTCAAGGGCACTGGGGAACATCAGAGAAATTAAGTACATAGATTTACTTAACCTTCAACAAGCCAATATACCAGACAAAGCCGTAACAATGTGCGGTAACTGAGTTACCGCAATATTTATCTAATATATTGGCAAATTTCCATGCTAAGTCGTAATATATTTTTAGTTTTGTGTGCTAAGAAAGCACGTACGTCATGTTTGGGAGGCGTGCCCCTCCTAGCACGGAACATCGATACCGGTTTTGTCGATAATGTCGGTAACTTGACATCATTTCTGAAGAAGAGTGTTTACCGCTAATGACCCGACAACAGTTCTTGTCTACAAAAATAAGCACACGAGTATTTAGTTGATGTTTTTGTGTGTTAAACATTGATTATCTGTAAATCCTTTATCGATTTTCTGTGCTAGGGGGCCTGGAGACCTATTTTGGTTCCTTTTAAGGAAAATATCTTATCCTTTTCCTTAAGCTTAAAAACTTCTAGCGTAACTGCGGAATTCCGGAGAGGCATATTAAACAAATTCCAAACAGATTGTTAAGAGATTATTTGAAAACACAAATTGATGAAATATTTTCAAGTGACGCAAGTTTTGAATCAAAACTTTTTAAAACGATTGGATTATATTATAATTCATTTTCATCAGTTTTTATTTTATCCTTAAATAACATAAATACGCCTTTTACCGAAGCATTAAGTTTTGTAAAAAGGCACCTACCTCACTAGATAGTAATGACCTTTTTATTTTGTGTCTACTTCACAAAGTGAAATTTGCCGTAGTGTTTATCTATGTCGCAGCCTACCGTTGTGCATTGTTTTGTCTGATACATTGTTAACTTATAATTAATAGTGTTTGTTACGTTGTTTGTTACATTGCTGGTTACACTGTTTGTTACATTATTTGTAACATTGTTTATTACATTGTTTGTTAGATTATTTGTTAGGTTGTTTGTTACATTGTTTGTTAGATAACAACGACTTTATAGTAATGTTTCAATATTTACATCTGTCATTACGTCTTCTTTTACATAGTAACATTATATTCAAATATATTTTTCGTTCGATTTTATTTTGGTACAGATTGAATGTGCAAGAAATAATAAAAATGCTCTGTGTTTGCTTAATATTAATATTTCTTTGAGGAGAATAAAACTTTGTAATTACCTTTGTATTTACTTTGTTGCATTGTTTGTTAGATTGTTTGTTACGTTGTTTGTTACATTGTTTGTGTCATTATTTGTTACATTATTTATTACATTTTTTTGTTACGTTGTTTGTTACATTATTTGTTAGATTGTTTGTTACATTGCTTGTTATATTGTTTGTTAAATTGTTTGTTACATTATTTGTTACATTGTTTGTTACATTGTTTGTTATGTTGTTTCTTAGGTTGTTTGTTACTTTGTTTGTTACGTTGTTTGTTACATTGTTTGTTACGTTTTTTAATGTAGTGCTTAATATTTAGATCAGTCAGTCATTACGTCTTCTTTTACATAGTGACATGTTATTCAAATACATTTTTCGTTTGATTTTATTTTGGTAATGATTGAATGTGCAAGAAATAATACAATTTCTTTGTGTTTGCACTAAGTTATTATTTGATCCGAATAAAACACTGTATTTACTTAATCGTTTTTTCATTATTTTGTAAAATATTTAATACTTTTGCAGATACATTTCAGACATCTTTAAAATAGTTGAACACGGTGGGATGTATTAATTGTTTTTGTGTTTAATTCGTATAGCTACTAAATTACGCTTTCAAAAATTAATGTAAATCTAATTTAATAATGTTATTATTAAGTTCTGTAATTATTTTAGTTTTCATTATTGTGACACCTGTTTCGGCGTTCAATGTCATTTTAAAACTGCGGTTAATCCTCATTGTTACGAGTTATTTTTGAGATTTTATTTACTCCCACCCAATTCTAATTTGGACGGGTGGTTAAAACCATTGATTATTATCGGTAAAACCGATTTAGTTAGAAAATATTGTACGACACTTCAGTTTCAAAGCATTTTTTTATTTTCATCTGACTACTTTTTGAACATGACTGTGAGACCAGATCGCGTTCCCCGCCTGCAGTTAGTAAACGTTGTTTTATAAAGTTGCAGACAGCCATCTATCTTAATCTAGTTCCGTTCCAGTCTCATCGCGATGCTGTAAAGTAGTGAAGTTTGACTGAGTGCATCTGGAATTTGAATGGAAGGGACGCTGCCACGAAATCCGTTTGATACTTATCAAAACGGTAATGGCATGAACGAGACACTGAGTACTTTGACATGACTCTTGTAAAAAACTGGTACTGACATATTGACGATTGTAACGTAATATAACTTAACCTAACCCAACTTGACACTCAGCGGTGTATATTGCTCTATTACCAAAGATAGGTTTGTGCAACTTTTTAAGTTCGGTTATGAATAATTGTAAATTTTCATCAAGTTTTTATATATTTTTTCTTTTATCTATTATTTCTTTTTCATGGTTCGTTGTTTTTCTTAGAGTAAATACAACTTTACAGCCTTTTCTAACTGCGCAATGAACAAGTTACCTAAACTGGAGCACAATTTTTTATTGATCTAAGAATACCTGTTCAATGAAAATATTCTCTTCTTTAAATCCTTCATAGGAAAATGCATGTGTTATTTCTACTTCTGATATTTTGAGTCGTTACCGTATTTCTAAGGATCGTGACCCTCATTCCAAATGAATCAGATTCCTCCACTCTTCGTGGTCTTGGGCTGAATGGATAGCCACAGACAAAGATGTTCAGGACGCCTGTGATACTTGATCAGTTCAACGCAACGGTGATTTTTATCCGCATCTTATATTTTTCACTTTGTCAGTGACCATGAGCTTCTACAGGTTCTAGTATTCATTTTGGCAAGCAACGTGTACAACAAATCTTAGGGTATGCTGTAGCCAAACAATTATTATCCTATTGCGGATGCCTGTCTCTATCAGAATTGATAGGTTAGTACGCCCGGCTACCTGGCATTAACTACATACATTTTATTCAAATGTCCTAAAATGGAATTTGTTCCTAGTTGGACAGTCAAAGCTTTTTTACATTATGATGTTAAATGATTTATTTTTGAAATAAAAAATTAAAAGTCTATTAAAATCATTAATGGAACATTAATGAAGTAAATAGCTTCGTGCGGAGTTGCCTTTGGATATATTTTTTTGTAACGTGCAAAAAAAGATTTGCTAATTAACGTGGTTAAAGTCCTCTTGTATTTAAATGGTAAAATTATTAATTTAAATTTGATATCATAATTATTTAATTTAGAAAGTTATATTTGTACTTCGTTCCTCGTATTCTCAGTTCGTGAGCGCCATTCCCAAATGAAAACGTTTGGAAAATCTAACTAAATAAGGTATGAATCTTGTTCACTTACATCATCACGCCATTTCTACGTAGTGCTAAGCAACTAGAGGTTGTCTCAGAGCAAACTTTTTGATTCATCCGCATTCAAAAATCAGTTCAAAGATACTAAAGATCGACCGGTCAGTGGCTGAGTTGGCATCGCGTTTGGGTATCGCCCAGGCGTCGTGAGTTCAATTCCTCGGCTGGCTCAGTCCCCAATTTACGACACAAGCAACATCTTCCGCTTACTGTGATGGTAGTAGGAGATTTTCAAATATTATCAGGTTATTCGTAATGACGGCCTCCATGGTCGAGGGGTAAGGCTCTCGACTCCGAATCCGAAGGTTGCGGGTTCAAATCCCGGCGTGAGCAAGTAAATTTAATTTAATTAATTTGTGTTGTTTCACAATTAATTAATTAAAAAATAATATACAGTATATTTGCGCACGTTCCAGGGTGGAAGATACTCTCAGTATCGCCCTGGTGAAAGACCACCATTCGGAATCGAAATGTTGCTTGAAATGGCTTTTAGCCGTGTTTGGTGACCAGATCTGAATAGCCAAGTATTACCCCACCTCCCTCTTCCCCTTCTCCTTTCACTCCACAATCACTTCAGCCTTACAAAATTCCCCAATTGGGAATGCCATAGTCTCACTGGATTCAGACGGTTGGGAGCAGTTGGGGCTCTTCAGAAAAAAAAAAAAAAACAGGGAATATTTGTCTTTCTTTAAAAATAAATACTCTAGTGTTATTCCTGAACGTTAGACTTGAACAGACCCGAGTGTTTGATCCACTTTATTGTACCATATCTTCCTGGGTCATCCCCGACATCTTTTTTCCGTCAAACATCTAATACTTTATCTCTATCAGTGAGTTATACATTCCATAAACACCCAAGCGTCCCTGGCAGGTGAATTTTTAGAAACTTCTTGTTCGTTATTTTGGCCATACGTGGTTTTACAATACAGATTTTGTGGAGACGACAAATTGGTTTTAAAGAGAAAATCTGAAAATGTTTCTGCATTGGCCGTCTGCTAAGTTAATCGTGTCAAACTGTACCGTTGTTGATTTTACACTGTACTTGTGATAATTTGTAACATGCTTATATAGTATTAAAGAGAGTTTGTAAGTACTTTGTTAAAACAAACATAACGCAAAGAAATATATTCTGCATCTACATAGTAGATGAAGAATACATATAAAAGAAAAGAAAAAAAAACAGAAATAAGCTAATACGAATATATTGAGAATTGATTGAAGTGTGAGAGAGTTGTAGAATTAGGATAAATATTGTTTTACGTTTCATTTTAATTGTAAATCCACTCCAATGCCAGGTATTTTCTGATATTTCAAAATTTGAACGATCCTAAGAGTTGAATTGGTAATTTCCGCCCCGCAAAGCCTCCGTCGGAATTTTATGTTCATTGGCCGCCATTTTGGTTTTGAAATTCTAACCGCTCGCCGCCGCCGTAATACGGTGACCGAAATTGCATTACCCTTCGATATTGCCATACTACATCAGACAGGGCTCGAATGTAATAATAATATAACTAATTTACTAAACATCACATCGGTTCTCCGCAGAGATAGGCAGAGGGCAATCAAATTGAAATATCGATTAATTTAAACGTTTTTTATTTTTCTAGCTCTTGATATGATCTGACTCAACTATTTGATTCACTTGGTGGTGTCATGTCCTCTTCCGGCGTCCTCGAGTTCTTTTACCATTCACTTTCGGGTCATATTATGTTTATTTATGGGAATATCTTATTGCGGTATATTTTATTTTGCTAGGCCCGGTAAGACAAAGGTCCTGGGTTCGATTTCCGTGTGCAACCGTTACCTTTTTATTTTCTGTGTCCTTTTCTGTTTCGTATTTTATTTTAGATTTGTTAATAATATTTTCATGATAATGATTACATATTGCATTCCATTATATTCCTTTTTCGTTTATCCTCTCTACAATTTGTCAAAAGCATCTAATCCAGACAAATCATTTCAAACAGATTATTGCTTGTGTAATGGTGTACTGTGTTGTAGGAGTAAGAGGGGACTGTGGGCGGGCGTTCCAAACTAGTTCAAAAAGTTTGAACTACTATCTGTGTGAAGAAATACATTCGAACGTGTGCTCTTTAAATGATTTGCCTGTACCTTATATTATTCTTAATTATTAGGTTTTTCGATAGCTCTGAAAGAATTCCAATTCTGAACTGGCGGCGAAGTTAATCTGGAGAACCAAATGAGGAAAAAGGATGAAAGAAGAACTGAAAGGGAAACAGGAGGATGTCACGGACATTGAATAAGCCTACCTCGTTCGTGGATATTCTCTAGCACTAATTTCACCTCACTGAAACTTCACTAATCCAGAATTGGCCAGATGCTCTGGTCGCGGCGTTAAACACCTTTTGTTATTGCGAGACGAGCGGTAGAGATCAAAGTGTCTTCGACCCTTTCTTGTTCCAGTGACAATAGAAATCGGATTGGGTAGGGAGGGGTGGGTAGTCGACAATTATGCATTTAAGATGCCAAAACATTACGCATACACGCCTTGAATTATTTCAGGATTCCCATATTTGTAATAGATCATAACATATGGTTTTTCCAGATGTATACCTTAGGTATCAAATTTCTACAGCAATCTATTTGATTTCATCCTTCTGCAATTCCATGCCTCAGTGCCATCCATCAGGGTTGGTATCGGCATTCTATTATGAAAGACTACCGCTATCAGTCTTCTATTAAGGTGATGCAATGGGAAGTAATGCAAAATCATGTGTTTTAGGTTTGAAAATTTGATGGCATATAAATATCATAGATGATTTAATTAAATACTGCAAGTAGAACACACTTTGGTTTTTCATTTAACCGGGCATTTTTTGGTGTGTCTTTTTATAAGCCTAGAAAAAAATAAATTATCTTACATTAAAAAAAATGTTTAAAGCGCCAACTCTCCTACTCACGAACCCCTTTTCCGATGTCGTCATATTGTTCATTGTGGTGAATTAGGTTAATTACTATTACAATTTCTTAATTATACCTTTGTCACCTTCCTTTAACGATTGTAATTTCCTAGTTATTTGTCTTTCCCCTACCACCCCTCCCCACTTAAATCTTTGTAATTTCCAAATTATTGTAATTTCCTGATTGTAATTCCCTAATTACTTGTCTTTCCCCTACCACCCTTCCCCACTTAAATCTAACTGTTCTATATTTTAATTGTTAACTTCAGTATACATTGATACCTGAAGATGTGAGCATCGCTCACGAAACATGTAGTAATATTGTATATTAATAAAGTGATGTATACAAAGTTATTTTGTTTTAATTAAAATATATAATGACATCACAAAGTGAAAACCTTCTAGAAGAAGAATTCTTCTTCGAAAAAAAAAAAAAAAGATGTATTCGTTCGTTATCAACATGTTGCCAATAACAATAAGTGATACAAGTGTATTCATAATATTAAACTCATACATATAATCTCAAGAACAGCTCTAAGTACGTGAGTTTTACCTTGAAACATTAACTAGCCCACGGAGCTGTTGTAATGTTATTGCCAAGCTTTTATTTAGGTTTTTAAAATAAGGGTAGATGACAGACAGTTTCTTTTACTCAATTTATTAAGCAAGACAACATCAAACTAATCGTTTTATTTCCCTGGTATCAGCTAAAAGAAAAGGGCAAGAGGAAGCGCAAGTCACGGCAGCCATTAATGGGTTTAACGGGATGTTTAAAGTTTAAGATAACCTTAGAGACGAGTTGAATCTTTTGGATGCTGCAAGCTTATTCCGAACTCACCTTAAAAAAAATACGTCGGTTCGTATAAGTAGTTTAATTTAACTTGCACCATACTGTATTTTGCAATGAACGGAGCGTTAAGAAATCTCGGACACACTGCAACCAGTGAATCCTGAGATTTAATCGTAATATTTTCATAACATAAATGAAACATGAAACTGAAAAAAAAAACAACAGAAAATAAAATGATATCAGTCGCATCTACGAAAAAGATATCGGTTTCATGATTCATTTAGTTTATGTTAATATTATCTTCGTCAATGATTAAATATTACGATGAGGTTTATAAACTTCAATGTAATAATTAAAAATTAAAAAATTGAATCCTAAGATTATTTGGAGTTAAAAATGTGGTCGACACTTTGGTCTCCGGTGACATTTTGGGTGTAGTGAATTAATTTTTATTTTTTATTTACACAAAAAAAACTTTCAGATGTCGTTACTAGTCCTAGTTACTCAAACCCCCGCAGCGATACCGACTATTCATTACCCACAGATTTTAAATGTTTGTAAGTGTAAAAAAAATGTTACCAGAAACCAAAATGTAATTTAAATTTTTTACCCCAAAATAGCTCAACAATCACAAGTTTGTCAGGTATGTCCCTTAAAATCCCGTATGATTTATTCAAAGATTGGCTATAAATGACCAAAAAAAAAATAATTTGCCGCTCTGCTGTCATAACAAAATAATAATATTAACTAGCAGTTAGAAACCCGCTCCACAGGTTTTTGCTACTGAGGGCGGCTATTGCCAAGTGTTCGTGACCATTTACAGGGCTTCGCCCTTTTGTAGAACTAACAAAACACTTACTTTGAATAGGTATGTATCAGCAGTGTGCAGTCAATAAGTAAAGAAAATTAAAAGATATTTCAAAAATACAACAAATATCTAACCAAATGTATTTTTTTCACGAATTTGGAAGGGAATTTGTACGCTCATTTATTTAGGACATATTAGTTGAAATGAACGTTGTGAAATTAAGTCATTTTTAGCGACCCAGGATCATTGTTTAACTGACTTAGGAATTAGATTGTCTTGTTACGACCCCCACGGACGGGCGGTCTCCAGTTAGTAGCGTCGCGAGAAAACAATTCCGTTTCGACACACGCACCAAAGAGGAGGTAGTAAATTCAGCGAAGCGTAGCGCTGCAAAACTGAGAACTGTTACAAATGAGCAAATCTTGTTGACGTGTTGACATTGTACGCCTTCGCACAGAATAGTTTGTACCCACGTAGAAAGGACACGGTAAGTTCATCGTCGTGCGAATTGAATTACAGACTCTTTTGGGTACGAGGGAAAATTACCATCTCTACTATTCGCAGACGAGTTAATAATAACGATGATTTACATAGGACTCTACGGTACTAATAATGTAAGATAATGATTTATTACAGAAGGCACGAAGCGTTAGTGCAATACAATATGCTCCGTAGGTTACAATAAAAACACATACAAAGAAATAACAATACATAAAAAATAAAATAAAATTACACAAAAAACATTAATTATTACAAAAGGGTAAACGTTTATTGTGAACGTATGATGGAATCTCATCTCCAGAGGTCCATCAGAGGGGACTCTATCCAGGCAGCCGTTGCAGTAATGATGGTATTCTTGGATTGGCGTACTCTACGCCAAATGCGGTGGCGGAGAAGTGCCCTGAAAGAGTGTACTCGTCCTTTCAGTGTGGAAATTTATCACTTCGTCTTCCTTTCTTCTTCCTTTCATCTTATTCTCCTTACTCTCATCTCCCTCTAACCTTCTTCTCATTACTTTCATCTTCATCTCATCTTCATATCATATTCCTCTCATCTTCTTTCCATCTTCCTCTCTTCCTCTCACCTTCTCGTCTTTCTCTGACCTTACTTTTCTCATCCTCTCATCATCTTCTGATCTTCCTCTTATCTTGCTTTTTCCTTCTGCCTCCAGGCGTCACTGCCTTTCATTCAAAGAAGGTCAAGCCTGTCCTCTCAAAACTTCTGGAGTTGAATTTCCCAACTTTTCCGGAAGAAAATTAAAAGTGCGTATTCAGATGGATTTTTTAATAGATTTTTCAAGTTTCATTTTTAGGGTGTTATTAATGTTTTCTCTTTAGTTACATGGTATTTTAACGCAATATTTTAACCAGTTAAAACGTCGTTGAGAATATGCCGGCTTATGTCTTAATCATGATGCCTCGAGTCCGGTCGACTAATTTGTTAAAAGCAAATTAATCCGGGTTATTTCTTTAGTCGACTGTAAGTAAGATAATTATTTATTAACATCGATTAGCTGCTTTAACTTTTATTTTTAATAATTCTGATACGAAAAAAAATGTTTCATACTACACGGTACACAAAGTAAATGGAAGAACATAATCACATGTAAAATGCATAATGCAATGAATGAAACCAAAGAAAAGATATCAATAAAAGTGAAAAGATTCAAAATGTATGTTTTTGATTCTAATAATTGCACTAAAAATGTGTAAATGTAATATTTTCGTTCATAATTATTGATTTTAAAATCGATCTTAAACTGCACAATCCGAACCGGGTCGAACTGGCTAAAACGTCATAATGATGCGAATAACGCCACTGGTTAGTAAGATGACTGTTACCGACGTTCGTCGACATGAAGTCAACAATGCCATATTCATGAACAGAAACGAACATGTCGTTTTGGCGGCAAATCAAGAATGGCTCATTTTAAATCTTAAAATTTATTCGTAAAAACAAAAACCAAATTAAATTCCATCGTTATAGTACTTTTTGTCGTTAATAAAAAAATGTATGTAAATATCCCATTTTTTAAAAAAAAATTTTTGGTTTTTGTATATACGAGTTTATTGTTTAAAACCGAAAAATCATCTATTTACACCTCTCTAAACTAAACAAAATTATATCTAATGCGCCATCATAATAGAAATTAAGATTGAACAAGTTTAATTAACACGTGAGATTGGCACACCAACGACTATTGATGTTTAATGGTTTAACTCTCCCAATTGTTCGAAGCCAGTGGGACTATGGCATCCCCAATTAGAGCAGGGATGTTGTGAATCTAAGGGAAGTGGGAGGAAAAGGAGATGGTGAAGAGATAAAGAAGTACCTGGGCTATATAGATTTGATCAAGAATCACGGCTTATTGAGTCTGCTGCTCATTAATATTTTATGTCATTGTTTTAATTTTCATATATACAGATATGTAGTATAACTGTTATTTTACAATTAAATTAGGTTAGGTTAATTAGTGTAAAGCGCAGATGATGTGAACCTTCACAAAACTGCCCTATAGAAATTTACTATTATTATTATTATTATAATGAAAAATGTTTCTTTCCCTATACTTACAAAGGGACATATATAGTTTAAGAAAAATATCTACCAAACCTTTGGTTACTCGTATACTTTACTGTTAATTGTGCTTCAGGTACGTACATTTTAATAGCTAATAAGCTAAATGTAAATTAGCAAGTTTGATTGGTAAGTTGTTTGAAATAAATAGGGAGTTTATAAGTTTCAATAAGTTAATAAAAAAAAATAAGAATAAATTATATCAATGGGGAAACATGCGGCTGTGTAAAATTATAATCTACTAAGTTACGAAAGGCAAATTGTTCTGGAAATACAAAATACGGTTTTGTCTTTATTAGCCGCTCGCGGTTTCAACAAAATACTTATGTATGTAACTTATATTAGAGTAGAACTTTGGCAAGAAGCCTGGTATAAAAAATGTTTTTAATTGTGTAATATTTCACTGTACAGCAGCCCTTAATAACTTTGAAGCTTAACCAACAAACTAACTAACCATCACGCCGCAGGACGAATAGCCAAATAACCCTATTTTGGCATAAACTTCTTTCTTAATCACATTCATACATCGTCTCATACAGTCTCATTTGTTATTTTGACTTCTGACACATCTCTCGACTCCAAAGTCTTCCTAGAGCATCCCCGGCTTCATCTTCCATTCACATTCGCGTCATATATTCTCCATAAACTCCTTCCTTTGTTCATTTGCTCTACATACCGAAACCATATTAGCGTCCCTTTCTTAATCTTACTTATTAGTCTTATCACGCTCACATCAGCCTTGCATTCTTTGCGAATCTAAATTTTTTTCACACGATCATACATGGCTTTAGAGATTTCATTTCTACAGCATTCAGTCTACTTTAATCCTTCCTTTGCCAGATCTATGTCTAACGGCCATACATCAGGGTTGATGTTAGCACTCCATTGTGGACTGTTAGCTCCCCTTATTTATCATTGGAGCTTAAACAATAAGGTAATTTATTTTATTATTCCAAATTTAATATTTATTACAGAGCATTTCTTTAAAATTGCATGTTCATACAAATTGTTAACTCATTACACTATTAAAACTAAGTAATGTGCGTATACACCAAATAAGTAAAAAGTAACCGAATGGGAGTTACAGTAAATACAGAAAAACATAGATTTTGAACACAATGCTCGTATGCATACCTGTTTCTGAAAAAAATGTCTTATTCTTGGGTTGATTTTGGACAACCGAATTGGTTTCGGAACACGTTATAAATCTACATTGAAAATGATGGCATAAAGTATTTGTGCATTAATTGAAAAATGAATCAAAAGTAATTCATCAATTATTTGTCTGCAGAAAACCTACGACGTAACTAATTCTCGTTCGAGGACACGAGCCTTGAGGCATTTGCGCACTTTGACAAATGGGTCTAGACAATTTTGGATTTAGCCAGGATCCTGTAATTAAACTGCAGCCCCATCTGGCCCCGGTCCAACCTCGCCCCCCTCTCCTGAGCATCAGATTAAACGCTTGTAAATTCAGACTGCAGAATTATTGCAGACCTTCTGAACCAGTTCGTTCCAAAGACTTGATTGCAAAAGCTATGAATAGAATTTATTACACGTTATATTTGATATCCTGTTGAATCAACTGGTTTTATTTACCCAATTTTTAAAAAATCTACCTAGAAATTGAAATTGAAGAATTAAAAAAAATGTATTGAATTTTGGGGTATAAGAAGTGTATTTTTTTGTTGGGAATTCCACACAAGAGTTCCAACTGAGGCTTTCAACTGACGAGTGTCAATAATAATAATAAAAATAATAATAATAATAATATTTAGGTCTCATTATCTAAGTTGGTTAAGCGGTTGCCCCGGATAGGCAGAGGTCCTGGGTTCGTGTCCCAGATGCGACTGAAATCTTTTAATTTTCTGTCGTTTTGTTTCATTAAGGTTATGTTAATATTATTTTCAACAATGATTAAAAACAATAATGTTTTATTTTATTAATTTTTTATAACAAAATAACAAATAATGATATCCACACTGGGATTTCCCGTGCTAAGGATTTCATTAAAAAAATATTATATTACATTTTATTAAATGTATGTGCTTGATGAAAAATAATATAATTGTAAGGTTAGGTGTTTTAAGTGCACCCGTCTATTTAGATCTGGTCACCAAACACGGCTAATGCCATTTCAAGCAATGCATTTTACAATGAATAGGGGTTTTTCGCCAACGCTGAGAGTATCTACCGAGAGATTCATACTTCTGTGTTTGATATCGCAATATTTCTACTAAATATCAATCAACAATTTAATGTCATACCTCTTGAATGGGATAAACAAATATATGAAGGGGTGACTATGAATGTTACTTACGCAAAAAAGGTAGTACCACCATGCCAAAACAGATACAAAGTACCTACATCCGATATCCATTTACTTTGCATTGAAAATAAAAGGTACAGCTTTGGTCAGAGAATACCCCAGATCGGCCATTGTGACATCGAAGTAATTTTTTTTTTACCAGACTCGTATAGAAAAGACGTTATATTGGAAATAGTATATGTACGTACAATACATTTTATTATATCATGTGTACTGCCGATAGAAAAAATAACACAAGAAATGCGACGTGGGAAGGATCTAGAAGTATGACCGATATTTTTAAAAATAATAACTACGCATAGGAGGCCATGAGGAAAATAATTTACCCAAATGTATATTTTATCTTTGGGGATATTGTGTGGAGGATCTTTTGGAGGACAGGAAAGAGTGAACCTGGGTCTTGAAGAAACCCGTGTTGTGGGAGGGAAGAAAAACAGATGCCGGCAGATCACCCATGCCCCTACCCCTGCCCCTACCTCCACCCCTACCCTAAACCCCACCTCTACCCAACTGTTAGGAATTTGCAGGTTGGAAAGAGGATGGCACAAAAAATAGAAGTTGTCACTCACCACCGTCTTCCACTGCACTTTGCACGTCACGTTTCTCAATAATATCAGTTCTCTTACTTGAATACATGCACTTGTAACTTAGTTTAACGGACCGGCGATGTTTCTCATAGGAGGTTATTATTTGCACTTTGAATAAAGTTTATGGGACCGGCGATGCTTCTCATAGGAGGTTATTATTTGCACTTTGAATAAAGTTTATGGGACCGGCGATGCTTCTCATAGGAGGTTATTATTTGCACTGTTGCATTTGTTGAGATGACACTTCAAGTTCTTCGTGACAACACTTTTTAGATAATTGTGCCAATAATTAAGAGAAAGGTAAGGGAAGGAAAATAAAGGAAAGGAATATTCTCTAACACCAACCCCTACTTATTTTCCTACCCCCACCCCTACCCGGTAGTTTTCAGCTTATTTTGAATGTCAAGTATCCAAAATTTCATTAAGAACCACCAAAATTCTGCAAATTCTGGATGGGAGCGATTTCTCGAAATCTCTTATAGATAGTGACCTTCCTCTTATTTCGAAGGTTAAGTCTGCAACGAAAACACACACCCATCCGACCGAGACATTCTTCTTTATATAACAGAAGAAGAAGATTACCCATTCAGTAGTTCTTACTGAAGTAGGCAGAGAGGATGGGCCACCATGCAACTCTTGCTTTATTCACATTCACAGTGGTCTTATCATAATAACTCTCCTATTTTTATTTGTTTAAAATTTTTTTTTTTTAATACAATTTTTTTTGGTAAATTTAAATACTCGCACAACTGAATGATAACATTATTTATGGAGTTAAATAAAAAAAAAGAAAGTTAATAGTTACTTTTCTATTTTACCGATTATTGACACGACCCGTCTCAAGTTACTTGAAGTCTACGAAATTGCATTCAGCACATTAATAACCCTACATATTATATGAATAGACCGGAGAATACTTATAATACTCGTTTAAATTTTAATAAAGGACTAACTGTTTCTAAAAATACAATAAATACGGACAAATAATGTTATGTCACATGATTCCTAGCTGTTAACATAATATACTCGTATGTTACCTGCTGATATTATAAAATGTATTCAAATAAAAAAAAGGTAATGAATATATTGAAGACTTATAGCTAACTGAAAGAAACTGTTTGTATTATACATCATAAGGAACTTTTTTTTTTTACAGTAACTCCACACAGGAGACCAAGGAGGAAATAATTTCCCTCAAGGCCGATATCATCTTTGGGGATGCTGTGTAGAGGGTCTTTTAGAGGATAGGAAGGAGCGAACTTGGGTCTTGAAGAGACCCATGTTATAGGATGGAGAAAACACAGAGGCCGGCAGATCATTCCACAGCCGAGCTGTTGAACACAAGAACGAGTCGTAGAAGCGACCCGTTCTCATGTGACAAATGTCAACCGTGTGCAAATGTTGGGCGCGCGTTTGGCGTGTTTCCCGACTATGCACCGGTGCCGAAGGGATCAATGACGCTAGTTCCTCGGAGCATCTTACGTTAAAATACCGGTAGAACAAGGACAGCGTTCCCACCCGACGTCTGTGCTCCAAAGATTGCAACACATTTGTTAAGATAGGCGAATCTATCAAACGGACCGCCCGTTTCTGCACAGAGTCAAGGTTTTTTTTCAGATATTTTGGGACTCCCGACCAGAGGTGGCTACCAAATTCTACAATGGGGCCACTGTATTTAACTATTTATTGTTTTTTAATCATTAAAATAAAATACATAACAATAAATAATAATAAATGGGGGGTCAACTGTCGGGGAATCAACTGTCGGATCATCAAAATTATAGATTACACAATACTTTCATACGAATTTGGTGACAAGTTTGGGAGGGAGGGGAGCGTTAATCGTGCGTCTTCCTATTAAAGTCATCTGTTTTGTTGGGAAGCCCACCTTATGCATGAGTTTCAATGGATTCACTGTACAAAATATCATCGAAATTGTTATAAGGAATGTACCAACATTTACCAGCTTTATGTAAAGAATATCTAGCAGCTACACGGCATTATCCGGTCATTCCCGACTCATCCTAAGCTTAACAACAGAATAGTTGAGATTTTAAGCGGAACCATTTACAAAAAACCAACCCTTTGCAAAGGGTTGGATGGTTTTGTGCTCTGACGGTATAAGTCGGCAAGTACTAGTCGTTTACAAAATGTAAGTTGACGAACAAAAAGGTTTTTTGACTTATCCGTCATGTATTTTTTCGTGTTCTCTTTGTTTGAAAGGTTTTTTAAGAAAAACGTGTAGGTATTTAGCTATATTTTTTTCCATTTTTTAAATTTATTTTATTTAAATCAACAATACATTCAAATTTAAAAACAAGCACTCTAGTTTTTGAGTAGAGACTTTCGAGCCATTGTTGGGCATTATAGGAGTATCGCAATAGTTACAATGGAGCTCTCATCAACAGCACATGTTATTAAGAGAAACGGCTGCGCGTCCTGTTTCATGCAAAACTTAATTTTGAATTTGAGGCCAAAATATCCACCTTAACCTAATGATCTATTTATTTCATCAAAAAAGTATAGAAAATGTCTAGTACGGGTTAAAAGTAATTTATTTATTTTTGTGTTATATTTTACATTGGAACACAAATACACAGAACATACTCGTAATTTAAAATTTCGACTCAAACTCTCTTTTTTATGTTTTGTTTTTATATTTTTATTTACGTTATCATATTCACATAGCAAATATGATAATTTAAAAAAAATCATATACCCGCAAATAAGTTGGATCCAAAATTTAGTTTTTTTTATTCATGTCCTATAATTCATAATTTATAACAAAAATAAATAAAATACTTCCATCCATACCAGATATTACTAAAACTTTGATTATAAAAAAATAAATATCATTCATTTTGGATTTTTATTTTGGCCTCGAATCCAAAATTAAGTTATGTACGAGGTGTGTTCAAAAGAAAATGCGAATTTTGAATTTTTTCGAAAAGTATTTATTTATTCATCAATATCCATTTTCTCCCCTTCAAAGTAATCCCCCTCAGATATAATGCACTTATGCCAGCGCTTCTTCCAATCCTCGAAGCACTTGTGGAATGCGCTTTTCGGTATGGCCATCAGCTCGTTCTTCGATTCTGAGTGTATCTCATCAATTGAGGCAAAACGCTTTCCTTTCATTGGTCTTTTCAGTTTCAGGAATAGGAAAAAGTCGTAGGGAGACAAATCTGGTGAATACGGTGGTTGAGGCATGATTACGGTGTTTTTTTTTGCCAAATAATCACAAACAAGCATTGATGTGAGAGCTGGTGTATTATCGTGATGCAAAATCCATGATTTGTTTTTCCACAATTCTGGTTGTTTGAGCCGTATTGCTTCACGCAAACGTTGCATAACTTCCTAGTAGTATTCTTTATTAACTGTACGACCTGTTGGCAAGAACTCATGATGCACTACGCCATTGTAATCGAAGAAAACAGTGAGCAAAACCTTCATATTTGATCTAACTTGGCGTGCTTTTTTCGGTCTTGGCTCTTTTGGCTGCTCCCATTGGGATGATTTTGCCTTGGTTTCGACGTCTTAACCATATACCCACGTTTCATCACCAGTTATGACCCGTCGTTGAGGTCATTCCACAACTCCTGAGCGATACTAATGCGACGTTGTTTTTGCTCAAAATTTAGCAATATCGGAACAAACTTCGCTGCCACACGTTTCATTCCCAAAACATCCGAGAAAATTGCATGGCATGAGCCGATTGATATGCCAACATCCTCTGCAACTTCACTAATAGTGATTCGTCGATTTTCCAAAACCATTTTCTTCACTGTTTCGATGTTTTCTTCGTTTGTTGACGTGGTTCCAATTCCAGGACGTTCATCGTCATTAACATCTTCTCGACCTTCTGTAAAGCGCTTGTACCACTTATAAACACTTTGTTGAGATAAAGTAGACTCTCCGAATACTACAATCAACATTTTAAGTGCGTTGGAGCAATTTATTCCATTTGTAACGCAAAATTTAATACATATTCTTTGATCCATTTTTTTTCAAAAGTAAAAAATCTAAGAACACACAAAAACGTGACTAACCTTTCCAGTTGTCAAAAACATACCACTAATCCAAAATGACTGATAATGCTAACATATGATAAACATATGTGTACCAATATAACAAAAATAAAATTCGATAATCTAATGTGCACAGCCCGCGAAAATTCAAAATTCACCTTTTCTTTTGAACACACCTCGTAAGAAACAGGCAACGCGGCCGTTCCTCTTAATACCCAAATAAAAATAATAACTAACTCTTCAATAGCGCAGTTTAGTGAATAAAAACACCTCAAGGGTGCTTTACATTTTGTTAAAGTTTGGAGCCCCTTTTAAAAAGATTTTGTCGAAATTGATATCAGATCTCAGACAAAATGGAAGGTCATTCCAAGAATGTGGAACCATCACATTCAAATTTATTCCCCAAATTTTACAAAATTCGTATTATAGGATTCCGACGCATCAGACTTGGCCGACTTGAGCGTGAGTTACCTCTGAGCAAGATTGTCCCTCACGCAGAGATAATTTAAGTGTGATGGTGCCAGCCCGTTCAGTGCTCCATATACCATTAGACAAATTTTGTATTATGTGATAATGCTTACACTTAATTACAATAATTGTTTATAAAAAAAAGGTTGATTGTGCGACACGTATCGGGTGGGGGTCGTTTTATAAAAATTGTTACATTAATACAGATATTCCGGTTATATATAGCGTAGGAAAATTATGAAGTCAGAGTTCATCACTATAGAATTTCTCATGCAGCTAAAAAAACAACTTTACTATTGATATTAAATAAATAAATATCATGATGGTTAGAACCTTACAATTTTGAGTGCGGCATTTGCGATACTGACGAACTTATAGTTTTTTTTTTCAATTTACGAAATGCATTAAAAGTTATTAGTAAAAATCAGATTGGTAGTCTGTTTAAGTTAGTCCCATTCCTAGCATATGGTATCGGAATGTTGAATTTTATGTTTCAATAAAGTTATGTCATTAGTAAAGTCTAAATTTCAGTTATTCCTGATTTAATAACGCAGTTTACACGCAGTTTTTAAAGGTTAGCTGAAAAAAGCGTACAAAAAAGTAAATTCTTGCTACGCAAATATGTATAGGGTGCATCAAGAAAAACTAAACACGTTTAAAAAACTTCTATTGCAATACGCCCCCAAATTGTGGTGTTGGAGAAGTATGATCAGGATTCCGTGGACAGCCAGGCACACTAATCTATCTGTTCTGAAGGAGGCGTCCAAAATAAACTATTTAACTAACTGTCTACAATGAATTCTAAGATACTTTTAACACATTGCTCGCCAAACTATGAACTCGGACCTAGAGTGGAAAACAAGGGAGGCAGTAGAACAATGTTGTGAAACGTTGCGCGTTGTCCGCAATGCCGCGCGTTGTACCGAAGGTCGTGCTTCGTGCGAACGTCGCATGCGGTGTTCGCGGCTTTCCACTCAGCGAAGGACCGCGAAGAGTGTAGGGGTTTTGAACATCACGGCAATTTGACTGTGGAACGTGATCTCCAGAATTAAGGTAATTACTCAATAAGATGTTTTAAACAACATAAAAAAAACAGCAAAGATATTTTTACAATTAGCATAAAAAATTGCGCTAAACGCCGCATTGTTTTATTTTTAATTTACGTGATACCACACAAGAGTCCCAGCAGCTCTCAAACGGCTGGAGCCTATGGCATCCCCAATTGGGTATGGTGGTATTTCCCAGAGTGGAAGATATTCTCAGTGTAGCCCTGGTGAAAGACCACCATTCAGAATTAAACGATGCTTGAAATGGCTTTTATCCATGTTTGGTGACCAGATCTGAATAGCCAGGTATTTTTCCACCTTCCTCCTCCCCTTCTCCTTCTTTTTCCCCTCCCCAATACCTTCAGCCTCAAAACATTCCCCAACTGGGGAAGCCATAGTCTCATTGTCCCCAGATGGTTGGGAGCAGTTGGGACTCTTGTGCGGTATGCATATTAAAAAAGGGAGTAATTAAAGGGTAATTAAGAAAATGTCAAAGGTTCCTAGTGAAAATTTTCTAAAAATGTAATCTTTTCAAATCTATGAAATACGATAGGTATTTTCAAACGTATTACTTAAAATTCCAGCATGCATTTTAGACATTTCACAAACTACCCTTATTGAAAACACGTATAATTTTTTTATCATTTGTGGTATTTCAGAAAGTACAAGTAAAATAAATCAATTTCCCAAAAATATTAGGTACACAACTGAAAAATTGGTGTATCAATAATGAAATGTTTTTCAATGCTTTGCAAATAATCAAAGTTACCTTTCGAATAATAATATTCCATCAAAGGGGTACCGACTTCCAAAACCAAGGATTTTGTACGAAACACGCTATTTACAATAATAAATTAAATTTGTTCAAAGCCTTCCTTGGCACTCTATTCAACCGAAACCTAACTTTATTTTCGAATGGTTACGTTAAAACTAATCACGTTATTAACGTTCGCCAAATGTGAAATCAGATAAAACGTAGAACATAAAAACGTTTTACGCCCGAAAGCCCTACCTAGAATCATTGAACGTGGACTTTTATACACGCATTTAAGTACGAGGGAGGTTTTTATAAACGCTTAGAAGTATTATTCATACCATAGTAAAGTTGTAAATCGTCATACGGTAGTAAAATTGATAAAAAATATCGAAAAAGCTTTCTGTACTGTTGGGGTGGGAACTAAATTATGTTTACCTTCGCCTAGGGTAGAATCAAGGCTAATGAGCCGTAAAACCACCAAACTGTGTATTTTCGGTAGGGTTTTTGCTACAATAATAATTTTTTTACGTTATCTACTGTTTTCCTAAACCTTGTGTGTTTTAAAATAAATAATATAAAAATCGTAATGAAGATTGATGAAGTTGATCTTTAATAGGAACGGCTGCGCGGCCTGTTTCATACAAAACTTAATTTTGGATTTTAGGCCAAAACACTCACCTTAACCTAAATGATCTTTTTTTTTTCATCAAAAACTATAGTAAATATCTAATACGGATTAGAAGCAATTTATTTATTTTTGTTTTACATTACGAAATATGGGTTATTAAAGGAATTGATTTTTCGCGATTTTAGAGGCACCTTTAACAATTATTTGAGGGCTAACCGTGATTTAAAAAAAAAATTTACTCCGTTTGCTTTGAAAATATAATGAAATAGAATATAATTTAAAAAAAAATTACAATAAACCTTATGGTCGACAAAACAGATAGGTATATTAAAAACGACCGATTTACGTTGGAACACAAATTTGCCGAACACAATTTAAAATATCGACCCGAAATTTTTTTAAAATTTTAAATGTTTTGTTTTTATATTTTTATTTATATACATAGCAAATGTGATAATTTAAAAATAAAATACAATAAATCTGCAAAAAAATAAGTTGCATCTAAATCAAGAAGAAACATTTTTTTCATGGCCTTTACTTCATAATTTTAAACAGAAATAAATCAAATACTTTTCACACGTGCCAGATATTTACTAAACCTTTAATTGAAAATAATATATCATTCAGTTTGGATGGGTATTTTGGCCTTAAATCCAAAATTAAGTTATTTATGAAAGAAGCCGTTCCTCTTAAAGGTTAATATTTTGGTAAAAACGCGCAATGTTTTTTTGGACAATTCGTATGACCGATTTATTCTCTTCTGTTTCTCTGCATTATGTAAAAGAATATCCTCGCGCGCTTTTAAAATAATTTATTATAAGAAATTAATTTTTATTGCTGATTCAATTTCAGTCGAAATTTGCTTATAAGTGGCAAGTGAGCTCATACAAAGCCTCAACCCTCCTCTAACTTTATACGACCTATAACCTTCATGTCCGCTTCCGCATTAGTTATGCGTGGTGGCGAAAACCTCCGGTAGTTGAACACGTCGACTGGGAATAGACCTCCCATATAAGACTATATAATTCCCCGAGAATCAAAAAAATCATACACCAATTTTTTTTAAACGAACTAACTAACTAACCATTACGCCGTTTCCCCGCAGGGGTAGGCAGAGAGGACGGACCGCCAAACAACTCAATCTTGGCATAGACTTGTTGCTTCATTCACATTCATAAATCGTCTCATACATTCTCTTCTATTATTCCGACTTCTGACATGGCCCGACTCAAGTATTTGATTCACTTGATCGTGCCATGTCTTCCTCGGACGTCCCCGGCTTCTTCTTCCATTCACATTCGCGTCATTCATTCTTCTTACACTCCTTTCTTCGTTCATTCGCTCCACATGCCCAAACCATCTAAGCGTCCCTTTCGTAATCTTAGTCATTACGCTTACATCAGCCTTGCATTCTTTACGAATTTCAATATTTTTCACGCGATCATACATGGTTTTACCACACATTCGTCTCAGAGATCTCATTTCTACGGCATTCAGTTTACTTTCATCATTCTACTGCCAATTCCATGCCTCACTGCCATACATCGGGGTTGGTATCAGCACTCCATTGTGGACAGCTAGCTTATGATTTTATTAAGGTAATCATTCTCGTTAAGTAAGGGAAAATGTCATTTTCTTTTTAATGTAATTGAATTGAATAAAATGAAAAGGAAAGTACTAAAAGAATAATATTTTCAGACAGCATACAAGATTTGTGCGAACTAATCACATATATTTCATACCTTAGATCTAATAAAGTAATTTCGAGAATTTAATATACAAAGCCATGCACATAAATGTTCTCAGACATAAAGTAACTAGGTTTGTTTAATAACATTGTACGGATCCTTGTGGTAATAATGTTTATTTCGACATAACTTACCATCACTCCGTTTCACCGCAGGAGTAGGCAGAGAGGACGGACCGCCAAACAACTCGATCTTGGCATACACTATTTTCTTCATTTACATTCATATATTGTCTTCTATTATTGCGACTTCTGACATGGCCCGACTCAAGTATTTGATTCACTTGATTGTGCCATGTCTTCCTCGGCCGTCCAGTGCTTCTGCTTCCATTCAAATTCGCGTCATATATTCTTCTTACATTCCTTTCTTCGTTTATTCCCTCTAGATGCCCAAACCATCTAAACGTCGACATTGACAGTCAAAATTTGTACTACTAAAAAAATAAACATTTTTGTTAGGTTAGGTTAGGTTAGTTTAGGTTAGGTTGGCGAATAGTTTCTGATAACGTTGATTGCCTCACGTCGGAGAGTGTATACCATTAGTCCGCAATGGTACTGATATAGTATATTTTACGGATAACCTCGAATAGAGTATTGGTAAATGTACGCGACTGCTGCGTAATAACGAAGTAGACTTTCCAAGACTACCGCGTGCAATTAAGATTTGAATATTTATGACATTAGTGCGCATTCCTGGGTTTTTATACTGTGTACTTTTAATACACGTATCCATCTTCAAATGTTTCCAGTAATCCTACCACCCGCATCATCCCCTGGGGGACAGGGTTGAAGTCTGTATCCGGCGTCTTATCAGGACTTTTACTATCCCAAGCAACAGGAAAAAAATAACCATTACGGATTAAGATTTTCCAAGTATTTGGGTAGAATCTTTAAAATGACTACTCTAACTGTGCAAAACTGAATTGGGGACTTGTAACGGATTTGGAAAATATATCACATTTTTTACAAACCTCTGAACTTTTCGAATAGATTGGTAAGAAAAATAAAAAGCAAGTAAGTTTTTTTTCATTGAGTGTACAAAATATTACGATTTTCTGTTTTCTAATCCAAATATTAAAGTTTGTTTTTTTGTTTTTGTTTGTTTGTTTGTTTGTTTGTTTGTTTGTTTGTTTGTTTGTTTGTTTGTTTGTTTGTTTGTTTGTTTGTTTGTTTGTTTGTTTGTTTGTTTGTTTGTTTGTTTGTTTGTTTGTTTGTTTGTTTGTTTGTTTGTTTGTTTGTTTGTTTGTTTGTTTGTTTGTTTGTTTGTTTGTTTGTTTGTTTGTTTGTTTGTTTGTTTGTTTGTTTGTTTGTTTGTTTGTTTGTTTGTTTGTTTGTTTGTTTGTTTGTTTGTTTGTTTGTTTGTTTGTTTTTTGTTTGTTTGTTTGTTTGTTTGTTTGTTGTTTGTTTGTTTGTTTGTTTGTTTGTTTGTTTGTTTGTTTGTTTGTTTGTTTGTTTGTTTGTTTGTTTGTTTGTTTGTTTGTTTGTTTGTTTTGTTTTGTTTGTTTGTTTGTTTGTTTGTTTGTTTGTTTGTTTGTTTGTTTGTTTGTTTGTTTGTTTGTTTGTTTGTTTGTTTGTTTGTTTGTTTGTTTGTTTGTTTGTTTGTTTGTTTGTTTGTTTGTTTGTTTGTTTGTTTGTTTGTTTGTTTTGTTTGTTTGTTTGTTTGTTTGTTTGTTTGTTGTTTGTTTGTTTGTTTGTTTGTTTGTTTGTTTGTTTGTTTGTTTGTTTGTTTGTTCGTTCGTTCGTTCGTTCGTTCGTTCGTTCGTTCGTTCGTTCGTTCGTTCGTTCGCGTTCGTTCGTTCGTTCGTTCGTTCGTTCGTTCGTTCGTTCGTTCGTTCGTTCGTTCGTTCGTTCATTCGTTCGTTCGTTCGTTCGTTCGTTTTGTTTGATTGTTTGTTACACCAAATCAATTGATAGGTACTATATACTCGGTATCCATATAGACAATATGATCTACTTTTCCTTTATACATAGATTCCAACATTAGGTTTCGGTAAACAATTTTAAAATATAATATTTACTAGTCAAAATTTGAACCCACGACTTCTGGATTCGATGTCAAGGATCTTAACCCTTCGACAACGGCGGTCGTCATCAGAGTGTTGTAAGTATTGTGATGTGTTGATTAAAATCAGAATTAAAAAATAGTCTTAACTTATTGTTGGTGGTATAGTGACCTCAGTCAACGTGGCAAAATACAAAAAAACTCTTTTTAATATCAATAAAGTAAAAATAAAACCAGTTACCCTTGAGGCCATGTTTAATACAAAACAACGGCATGCAATTGTCCAATTGTAAATAAAAACATTAATACTTGGTTTCTTCAATAGATTTGTTTCAGAAATACTTTATTTCCATCAGTATTTATGTATACATATCAACATGTTTTGAAAGGTTTCCTTATCAGGATACAGAGTATACTAAACATAATGACAAATGATTAACATAGAAAATAAATAAGAATAGGCAAATTACAAACATAAACAAAAATTAACCGTCACGATAGTAGGAAAGTAAATAATTAAAAATGCAAAAATTTATTAAAAAATTAAAAATTATTGTAAAACATATTATCTGATATAAATATTAAATTTATATTGTAAATTGAAAAATAAATTATTTTTACAATTAATATCATTTAAATCAAGAAAACAACAAGGCATGAAAATAAATTAATAATTATTGTTATTATTTCAATTTATATTATAAATATTCTAAATGTGGTTATTAATTTTAAAATACATTTATGGTATGGCTATTTAAAAAGAATAAAAATAAACAGAAGATTTAATAAACTTTTTGTTAAATAGATTATTTATTAATTTAGTACAATAACCGTTGTTGATTGCAAACTGTTTAATTATGTATAAATCGTTGTTCAAATATATTTTTTTATAGATGGACATTAACTAATCCACTAAGCATGGAATGAAGAGATGATAATTTTTGAGAACAAGGATGATTTAAAGTGATGCATAACTTTGTTCGTGTAAGTATCATTACGATATATGTTAAATTGAAATTTATTATTAAGAAGAGAAATTTCATATTTATGAAATTTTATCTCAAATATTGTCCTATTTCTATGATAAATTTATTTTCTTCATGGTGTTTATTCAGAAAATTAAGGAAAATTTTAAGTAGGCTTTCAGTACCAGTCCATATAAATAAAACGTCATCTACACATTTTTTCCAATAATAAACATTTTTTAATAATAAAGCAGAACTAGTAAAAAAACTTATTCTCTAGTTTTTTTTAAATATATCTGATACTAAAGGGATAACCCATTGCTAAGCCATCCATTTGTTTAAAAATAATCACCTCAAATTGTAAAAAGGTTTAGTTTTGTACGTAAATCCAGCGACAAGTTCTTTGGTGTATTCGAGGAATTGACTAATTATAATTTCTTCGAACGATTTTTAACTTTGTCATTATTAATTAAAAATGTACTTTTTTTACACCACTTTATAAAAAATAAAATTAACACCGAGAGATATTTATATTAATTAATTGAGTAATTGATTAATTAATTATATGGTGGAAACAAAGTAATTCCAATTAATTTATTTAATAATCATTGGACTTGACCATATTTGCAGCCGGACAAATTATGTCTTAGTTTTTAAGATAATATAATAGATTTTTTTTATGTTCTTTGGAATATCGATCCCGCGATCTTTACTTCAGTAGTGTGCGGAAGGTAAATTTGCGGGCATTATTTTGTGTATTTTTTAGTAATAACTTACGTGATTTTGTTTACAATTATTTACTTGTAATTTATACAATCTTACAAGTTAATTTGTCTATATATTTATATAAATTGTATGTATTTTTCATAACCACTCGAGCGCCAGCGTATTTAAAACGCCTAGAGCGACAGAGATTTCTGGGCTTTCGGATTCAGATTCGGTCGAGGATTTTCTAAAAATCGTACCTACGAATATTAATATCAAAACATATAAACGGCTTTCGGTGGTTTAAAGCCAATGAATACACCCATATTGCACTATGTGTTTCATATTTTTAGGATTTATAAAAATAAATATAAATAAATTGTGAAAATGTATGAACGAATGAATTCTGTATGTTTGTTACCAGAATTTGCCCTACACTGAACCTGTATAGGGAATTATTGAATATAACCATGTCTGTATGTTGTCTACGGTCTACTTGAAATGTCTATAGTGACAGATATATAAAAAATGTAAAACAGATGTTTGATTTTTAATAGAAAAAAAAATTGAATCGTCTGAATTCGAATATTTATTACGTTTATCGCAAAGAAACACACATTGGAAAGATAAATTCTTAATGTACAGCTATCAATTAGAAACGTCTTGATTTTTCGTTATTTTCTTCATGATTACGTTTTCCGATAACATCCTGTTTCACAATGTGGAAAGCAAGGTGCCCTTTCAGGAATCAAAGGGACTTATTACGGGATATTTATGAACATGTTTTTATATTACGTAATAGAATTAGAAACAAGGCTTAAAATAAAACATACACCCTCACATTACACATTATTCTTTCAAAAACACTTATCAAAAGTGTAAAATTTCTCACGTCTTATCGTTTTGTATGCAAACCTCCGGTGACATTTCTTCACAGCTGACAAAAGCCTGGATCACACCAAGGATTTTTTCTTCAAAATAAAACTTTTCGTAGGGAACAGCTTGGAAAAAAAATAATGTTTCTTTTTCAAAAAAGAATGATTTCGAAAAAGAAGAATGGGTGAGAAAATCATAATCGAACAATTTTTTTTTCAACTTTGTGTCGTCATTATATTTGTGGTGTATACAAAATATTTCGTATTAATTTTGGTAATATTTATTTATGTTTCCAAACGATATAAAAATTTTCATAAGTGAAAAATAATGTAAATATATATTTTTTATTAATCGGCGACCCTTGATAACAACATTAAAAAAGTGACTTTACTAGATATTTGATGGAAAAAGGACAATGCATGAAACACATAGATAAAACAAGGACTGATAGGGATATTGAAAGAAGGGTGAATGCAGGAAACTCCATTAATGGAGGACTGAACGCGGTTGGCGCTAACAAAAAGTTGTCCAAAGAAGCGGAGCTAGCAGTCCACAATGGAGTGCTGATACCAACTCCGATGTATGGCAGTTAGGCATGGAACTGGCAGAGGAAGGATGAAAGTAGACTGAATGCCGCAGAAATGAGATCTCTGAGACGAATGTGTGGTAAAACCATGTATGATCGTGTGAAAAATGTTGAGATTCGTAAAGAATGCAAGGCTGATGTAAGGGTAATGACTAAGATTAAGAAAGGGACGCTTAGATCGTTTGGGCATGTGGAGCGAATGAACGAAGAAAGGAGTGTAAGAAGAATGTATGACGCGAATGTGAATGGAAGAAGAAGCCGGGGACGTCCGAGGAAGACATGGCACGATCAAGTGAATCAAATACTTAAGTCGGTCCATGTCAGAAGTCGGAATAATAGAAGAGAATGCATGAGACGATGTCTGAATGTGAATGAAGCAAGAAGTGTATGCCAAGATCGATTTGTTTGGCGGTCCGTCCTCTCTGCCTACCCCTGCGGGGAAACGGCGTGATGGTTAGTTAGTTAGTTAGTTATATATATATATATATATATATTATGTAGAATACAGGAAAAATGTGAGAACATATATTTATATGTATGTTATTAATATCTATGAAAAGATTTGAAATACATATAATAAATTTCCTTTCAACCTTTTCAGATAGAACCCGTAAATTAAACCGTTGGGGGTTTTGTGGTGCCAAAATCTTGATTTTTATGAGATGCAAGTACGCAGAAAAAAATGGCCTAGTTTTCATCGCTTCTGGTTGTCAAAAAAAGAAATTTTTCCATATTTGAAATGTTAAAATAATGTTAAGTTTGGTGTACGAGAAGTCGACTGCCATGGTGGGCGAACGGGCGGTGGCAACGTTTCTCTTCTTACCGCCCACCTTCCTCTTCCGCATTCTTTTCGGCCAGTCAGTGGTACACTTTAAATAATATACTGAAAATATTTTAAATAGATTTTATTTTGAAAAATATTTTGCGGACTACAAATACATATTCAAACCCCACACGAGGCGAATTGGAAACAGTATTTTGGAGATCGTTGAACCAATACATATAAAAAAAAACTTAATTAAAATTAACTGAATGGATTCATAAAAAAAGAAGAAAAAAAAAATAACACCAACTTCCGTTGTATTCTATGATCCATATGTGGTGTAAGCCGAGCTTTAGAATTGAAATAACTAGTTGATATTAACGCTTATTATGACATTACGTTTAACATAACGACAAAAAATCATCGTAAAAACGTGAATTTTTTACCTTTTTCTTCGTTATGAATCACTCTAATACGCACATATGATGTTATGAATTGTAAAACGGAATGAAACAGTGCAAAACGCACTATAAATAATATATTTGCATTTAAAAACCGATTTAATTATAAATATCACCACTAGAAAATTACTTTAAATAAATAGATTTTTCAATTACGAACGTATTGATATGATATGTAAGAAAAATCTTATTAAATAAACATTTACGGCATTTTTTACGAGAGCGGTCAATCGTTGGAAAACAAGTTTTTTAAAATGGCGTGTAAAATCTGATTTTAAAAAATTTCAAACATTCCAGGATACATACATTACCAACATCTTTTGGTATTCGATAGAAGATTAGTCAAAATACCAAACAAACTTTTTATTTTATTACTGAAAGTTTTTTTTTATATAAGGAGAAAATACAGATACAAGCAATAATATCAAAACAATTTACAATATCTGGAGAACTCGCCTGCATCCTATCTATTTCTCACAGATTAATAAGATACAGATAAATAAACCTTTAAAATAATATTTAGACAAGTCGAGGAATTTAAGATTGTGTTACAGAGAAAAAAAAAGTAACAAAAGTAGTCTAAATAAAGTAACAAAAGTTCAAAATAAGTTCATTTTAATTCACAAAAATCACCTACCTACAGCTACCGTAATTTGAGTAGCTGTCGCTTGAGTCTTTAGCGACAGCTACCCAAATTTGGGTAGCTGTCGCTCGAGTGGATACATGGTGTCCCTAGAATAGCGACTTATATTCAGAGAAATGGTTTCTTGAAATTGCTGATCGTATACGCCGGCGTTCAACGGATACACATTTTGCGTTCCCGATGAGTGAATTCACATTTTTTTTAACTACACATAGGAGACCCTTAAGGAAATAATTTCCCTTTAGGCCTATATCATCTTTGGGGATGCTGTGTGGAGGGTCTTTTAGAGGATAGCAAGGAGTGAACTTGGGTCTTGAAGAGACCCATCTTGTAGTAAGAAGGAAACACAGAGGCCGGCAGATCATTCCACAGCCGAGCTGTTGAACACAGGAACGAGTCGTAAAAGCGACCCGTTCTCATGTGACAAATGTTGACTGCCCGCTTTTGCACATAGTCAAGGATTTTTTTCAGATATTTTGGGACTCGCGATCAGAGGTTACTAACATTTAATTGACCCCACGATCACGCGTGATACAATGTAACATTAAAAATATGTTATTTGACAATACGTGTATTGTTCTCTCGCCATGAAAACAACTCCACTCAATTCCAAGTCGATTCTCTAACTCTCCTCGCGTGTCGGATATCCGTTCTCTATTCGTGACTGAAGGCTGCGTGGGTAACTTCCGGTTCCGGAAAGGAGAGATATTATTGTCTGCGAACAGAAGATGACGGGATGCTTAGCCACATTTCATCTTCACAGATGGGCCGATGATAAATGAATTGTTAGAATAACTACAGGATGCCACAATAAACTTTGCAGTCTGGGGTATTGCCATCGTAGAAATACGGAACACCCTTGCAAAAGAAATCACTGGACATGTGCTTTATTTGAACAAATTAGTTACAATCTATAAAATAAAAATAAGCCTTTTTTTCTTACTGTTTTTAACATAAGGAACATATTATAAATACATTTTTTTTATATGTATGATTGCTTAAATGAAAATTGTAAGAAATGGAAATTTATACAGGCGCCTCCCGTGTGTGGGTAATTTGATAAATTTAGGTAATGTAAGTACTAGAATATTAATTATTTAAATAATGTAACAGAAACAAAGTGCACATATAATAGAAATTTTAGGGTTTTAGTATAAGAAAACGGAATTTTTTGTTATTGTTTAAATTTGTAAGATATTATACGAGTATAGGTTATATTCAAAGCAGGAAAATAGAAATTAAAAATATTTCATAGAAGTAATGTTTCAACATCTATACCATTCAGCCATGTTTTTGCTTGTTTTATTTAGATTAATATTGTATTCAATTTATTTTTATAACTTATTGAAGGCTAAAAACCTCATTGTAATATTTAATAATAGAAGAAGATAAAATGAACAAATTTTAAATGAAACACGAAACCGGAAAAAAAATACAGAAAATAAAAATGCCAATAATATGGGATTTGATGGAGGATAATATTAAGTCTTAGAATTGAGGTATGATATCGATGAAGATGTAGTAAAGTGAATTGGTTTCATTAGCTCAGTCGGCAGGGCAGTTGTCTCGGTAAGACAGATGTCTTCGATTGAATTCCGAGATGCGATTGACACCTTTTTATTTTCTGAGATTTTTCTCGGTTTCGTGTTTGTTAATATTATCTTCTTCAATCATGATATTTAATAATTTATTTTAGAATTTCAAATAAAACTGTTCTAAAAATAACAAAAACTTTCCTTTTTGACATAATATTAATGTTTCAGCGGTTTGTCGATTTGTGGATGACAAAAAAAAGAAATTTCCATACATTTTCACGTCTCTGCTCAAAATTTCCACGGTGGTTTCTTTCGATCGTACTCAAAAACACAATTTACTGATATGTAAACGTGGGTGTATTCTTATTTTGTAGGGTGTTAGATATGTTAAGAATGTAGTTCATTCTGTACATATTTTGAACTTGAGGTAGTCAAATGATAAATAAAAATCATATTATCGTAAATTTTATCCCAAACGCAGTAATTTTTATTTTAGTTTTTACTTAAAGTAATAAATTTTGATTAAAAAGTTTTGATTTTCCAGCCTATATCGAAAATAAAGTCAACACTTGTGAAGAGTGCTGTGGTTTTAATGATTTTTTTTTCTGTTACACAGAATAATATCGCTATGAGTCTCTCGTATTAATTATTATATTGGCGAGCTTTATTTAGGTAGCGGAACGATATTCAAATATTCTAAGTGAAGTTTGGAACTATTTTGACATCCATTCATCATGCGGAAGTTATGATTAACTACGGTCTAATTCATTAATATTAAACTGAATGGCAGAAGAAAACCTGCGAATGAAGGTAGGCAAGAAAATTTCCCATTCATACCAAATATCCACACACAAAAAAATATTATTATTATCTGTACTTCTGTCGTTTGTCCACTTTTTTGGAGGAAGATGAATTATGCGTTATATCTAGATAAAATAATATCACGATTCGTATTATATTGTTTGCACAAAAACATTTTTTTTTATTTTCTTTATTTTAAACTTGTGTCATCATGATTATTATTATCATTAGGAAACCTTGGTAGGTTTTTGGGTAGGAATTTGATTTTTTAAATTTCAACAATACATATTTTTTAAATTCTCTCTTAAGACATGTATGAACTAATGACGCAATGAATATTAACAATTTATTTAATTTCTTAAAACATTATTCAGTTGATTCACCTATTTTTCTAAAAAAAAGATTTTTTGGTTATTTTTAACCCTTTTTTGATATTGTAGGTCCCTGAGACTCCCTTAAAAAATAAAAGCCTACAAGAATCTTGTTTGTCTAGTCTACGCTTTCGGACATTTTAGTACCTTTCTCATGTAACGTTCTGAACATATAATGAAGAAGATATGCTTACGTATCATGCAGAGGTATATACGAGTGTTCGTGGAGTCTGCGAGACTCCGCCGGAGTTACGTAACAAATTTTGGTTTTTGCTTGCTTTTTGTTTTTGCTTGTTTTTTTTGTGTTTTGTTGTTTGTTGTTTGATTATTTTAGAGCACCAAATTAGCTCCAAAAACCAGCTTAATATTGAAGACGAGAATGCTGAATCCATAATAGAGAAATAGTTGCACTCTGCTGAGAATGATGAAGAAAATGAATTATCGCCTGAAAACATTCACAGGCACGAAATACCCGAAATACTCGTATAGGTTTCGGATTTAGTAGATGTTGACTACTTCTCAGTGTTCGCTTGATTCAAGTGACGATGAAGAAATAGAACCAGAGGAAAACCCGAAATACTCTCTTCCGAATTCTGGATAATAATAATAATGTTTTATTATCTTCTTTTTTTTTATAACAAAACATTAAATAATGATATCCTTACTGTGATTTCCCGTGCTGAGGATTTCATTTACAAAGTATTTAATTGCATTATATTAAATTGATGAAAAAAAATTTGTTAGGTGAGGTGTTTTACGTGCAGTTGAGTGGTTTCGGTTTTTGTCTGTATTTGTTGTTAATGTATTTTCTATTTCAGATCTACCCATGTAACGCATCCAGTGTTTTATTTGATTTTTAAATTTATTATGGTTGTTGTGATTTTTAAATGATAATGTTATTTTGTTGTAGAGTTTAGTACCATAGTATAAGAAGTTTTTTTGTCCAAATGTTGTGTTTGTTGTTCCTTATTGTATGTGTTTTTGACTCTGAGATCTAGTGCTTCTAATATATATATATATAGTGCATGAAATAGATTTATAACGAAGCTTTTACACCTTCAATCTGAAAGATTTTGCTAATAACGACAAAAAAATCCCTCAACTCAATGAGTTTAATATTAAAACACAGTTGCAGAATTTAAAAGTTCCTCGCCAACTGCGTTCAATTATCAGAGATTACAAAATTTTGTGAGGAAGGAATGAGTTTTTCAGGACGAGAAATTATCAAAACAACTTTGGAAATGCTGTAATTTGTACCCAAGTCACCTAACACAACTTTGGAAATACTGTCTTTTGTACCCAAGTCACCTAACACAACTTTGGAAATACTGTCATTTGTACCCAAGTCACCTAAAACAACTTTGGAAATACTGTCATTTGTACCCGAGTCACCTAAAACAACTTTGGAAACACTGTCATTTGTACCCAAGTAACCCAAAAAGGAAGATGGTTTAGATTTTCATACATGTACTAAGCCAGTATGTTTGGGTTGGTCAAAAAATGTCTGTTGGCGATGCACTAACGATGATCTTGTATTATAACCTTCGCGGATTTCGTTTTTTATGTGAAAACGTATCAATTTTTGTTGTTGTTATTTGGTCGTCATGGTTTTATTGTTTTAGTTCGTAACAGTAAGTACAGATTTTTTTTTAATGGGTTCATTAGTTTTTTCCGGATTTTTTTAAAACTGACCTTTTTTTTATTTCCAGAAACAAAATTCCGCTATCAGGTTGATTTTAACATATATTTAGAAAAAAAGAGTCTGTGGGACTCTACCAAGTAAACTATAAGTTTTACTCCATCGGAATAAATAAGAGTTAATTGTATCATATTCTACTAATTTTGCTATTCTTTACATAAATTATTATACTATTTTACTTACTGATATTATTTTTACTGGCGTTAGGTAATATTTTACATTTGATTGTTATGTGAAAGCCAAACAGATGTAAAAACAAAATAAATGATTAAATTTGATAAATTTTTTTCTGCTTAAGTGGCAAGGTAAGATCCTCGAGGAAAAGTCACTCGCTGCTTCAACAACTATGGCAATATTTTATCTGGTGAAACGTAATAATAATTTCTACATATGTGGGGTTCACAGTTAAATTTAAACAGAACGTGATGTCAATAAAGTTCTTGAGTTTAAAAGTACATTTTGTTGAAATCGTGCCATTCGATTTTTCATTTCAAATAATGGTAAACATAGTTTTTCCACGAGCTTTCGGATACCCTGTTTCAATATTGTCAACCACCGTTCTTCCGGAACACCGAAAGTTTTGATTTGTATTTCAAGTGTATAGCTAAATTATTATTTACTCAGTTATTGGAACGTGATTCGAAATTTACCACGACAACTTATTGTTTCGGGAAATACAGCCTACTCGACAATATCTATTCATACGGCGCCACTTACCGAGCTTTCATCCGCCATTTGCATAAATCCCGAGGGGAAATATTCGTAAACTTTGCCCCACTTAATGATTTGCTTGCTGAATTGTGTTTCTTGTCAAGTTAATTTTTTTGTTTGACGAATAACAATCGGCTCATTCTTAAGATAATCTTATTGTTATCACCTGACAACTTCTAATAAAAATATTGTCACCGATTAATAAAATGCCGAATGTTTACATTAAAATATATTTATTCAGCACGATTGTCAAATAAATCAAAGAGAAATAATCGCTAGAGTTATATTTATAGTTATATTCGAATCATTTGAATTGACAGCTCTCTGTGAGTGATTATTTGGCGACAGAGATGAGAGCAACGCCTTTGGCGGCGGATAATCAAACATAGCCACCACTTACTATATCACATACCTCATGGAATAACGAGTATTATAATATGACGGCTTAGTAGCTGAGTGAACAAATGCGACGGGTTCGTGTGTGGTCGGCGTTGTATTTCAATTCCTTGGCTAGTTTATTTAAAATATTTATTTATTAAGTTTAAAGAAATACATTTTTTTATTGTATTTAATATAAATACATATAAAATATTATATAGTACATATACATCTTATTAGCTTATTACAAAAAAAAGAATAAATTTCTTTTAAAAAAAGTGCCCAACTCAATAGAGAAAGATTTCTCGTGTTTGAGTTGGGAGCAGCGCTATGTAGCGACAGTAGTGGTAAGTATAGAAAAAAAATACACCGAGAATGTAATACAAATAAAGTTTGTGTTGTTGTACACGTAGTTACTACAAAACAGAAGACCAAAAGTATATGAGGCGCATAGATGATGTAAATATAGTAAATTCACATTTCTAGAGGATATGTTGCATTTTTATATACAATTTTACATACATTTAGACTTTCTTGACTTAATAATAATAATAACATTAGTATGATTTGTGTAGCCTTTTTTTTTTTAAATCACCTCGAGGGCGCTGTTCATTCATTCACATTATATTTCTTAAATACGAATATACTTAATACATTTTTTTCTTAGTTTTTACTTATTCTATAATATATCATATTACATATATTATTAAGATATCTTACATGTTATTCGTTTCTTCTTTTATTACTCATATTATCTTAACATTACATACATTATTCATATAAATATATGCATACCTTACTACATTATCTTACATATTATTCTTAAATTACATTGTTATTTTGCTCACTTATTTTGAGATTTTTTCGATTCGATGCTATCGTGAAGGAAATGGTAAATTAATACACCATAACGGTCTGTGCTTTTTTATAAGTACTCTATGATTCCACAAACACCATTTTTTGCTTATAAATATGGTAGTAGAAATTTTTCAAATATTGTTAAGTCATTCGTAACCTGGGAATGTTCTTTCTTTTAAATTGTATTGTTTTATTTTTAATTGTCTTTAAAAGAAAGACAAACATTTTTTGGTTATGAGTAATCTTTTAATTATAATAAGCTGATGTGCATACATATTGCACAATTTGTCGAACTTTGTGAATGTGGATATATTCAAACAACATACCACATCGTAGAAGAATGTCCCCATCATCAGTTTCCCTATGGCACATCTGTGCTGAACCAAGTGACTCCCGATGCCATCGACTGGCGGAATAACCTCAGCTTCCCACTATGACCTCCACCAACTCTCCTCCACCATATAAAAAGTCTAAAAAATAAATTAAAAAAATGTTTATATCCATTAAAACTTCTTACGTTTTTAAATGTCATTTTATATATATTTCCCAGTCCTAAAAATTAAAAGAATTTCAAATAAATACCAACTCTTCTTGTGCCACCAATCTTCTAATAAATGTAACATCAATAGAAAAGTAGAAAAGGAGGATAAAAAAGCAACTGAAAAAATATCCTGTCTACACATAAATTTTCTAATAAAACTGTGTTCATCTGAAGCGACCTGCCAGCTGCAGGTAAGTATGTTTTTCTGTATCTGTTTGTACATAATTAGATAAAGAATAGAAAGTAATATTTGTGCAGCGACCTTGAGGTGATTTTTCACAAAAATGGGGCCATGCAAGTTATCCGATTATTATTATTATAAAGAGGAAGAATAAACCGATAATATTTGAAAAACTCCTACAATCACCGTTAAAAGCGGTAGATGTCGTTTGTGCAATGGTGGAGAACTTATCGTTGCTGGCATCATTCGCCTCGATCACGAAACACGATTAATCGTTCATTGGTATTTAAAGGGTTAATCTAAAAACTACCTCAAACCAGGCCAGGAAACTCAATCATATCGGCCTTCAATCTCTATAAGATCCTCCTGATTTTTTTAAATACATTTCTATCATATTATGAGCAATCCATTAAAACATCTTAAATTGTTTAAAAAATAAATTTGTTGACTAGGAGTTATTTTGAAAACACCTCAATTTAATAAATAAATGTAAACAAGGTTCGAAACCAATTGTTCCATAATCAGGATACAAAGTATACTGAAAAATAATAACATGAGCATAGACAAACTATAAATATAGGCAAATATAGGCATAGTATTAACGTAAGAAACGTACAAAATTAGTATAAAATACAATTCATTGAAATTTAAAAATTTCTTCACATAGGTATCAATGTGAAAGCAAATTTAAGCAATAAAGTAAATCATTTTTATTAGAAATATCTCTGAAACATTTATTTGAAAATGATGGCACAAAGTCGTTTAACCTTTTGAAGATAAAAATGGAGAATAATATTGACAAATCTTGAATTTGACATATGATATCGATGAAGATGATATAAATTGAATTGGTCTCATTAGCTACGTTGGTAAAGCGGTTGCTCCGGAAAAGCAGAGTACGTGGGTTCAAGTCCCAGATGCGACTGAAATCTTCTGTTGTTTTTAGCGGTTTCATGTTTCATTTCGGTTATTTTAATATCATTTTCTTCAATGATTAAAAATATTTATTCCGAGCAGATTATAGAAATAAGTGGCCGATTTGATACAGTGTCCTGGCATGGCTTCTGGTAGTTTTGAAAAACGCGCCTACTAAAGAGCTGCGAACAAACAAGTGCGGAAACATACAACCGTTAATAATATTATTTTATTCAATGACTGAATCTATTTATTCTGAGGAGATTATAGAAATAACAGGCCGACTTGATTCAGTGTCCTGCCCTGGCTTCTGGTAGTTTTGGAAAACGCGCCTACTAAAGAGCTACGAACAAACAAGGGCAGAAACATTCAACCGTAAATAGTATTATTTTATTCAATGATTGAATATATTTATTCTGAGGAGATTATAGAAATAACAGGCCGATTTGATTCAGTGTCCTGGCCTGGCTTCTGGTGGTTTTGGAAAACGCGCCTACTAAAGAGCTACGAACAAACAAGGGCGGAAACATTCCACCGTTAATAATATTATTTTGATAAACAATAGAGGCACGTGGAAATAATAAACAGAGAACCGAACGTTTTTTCGACGGTAAATCACACATTTCTTTCATTTTCGACGTTCGGGTATTAGGACCTGGAACTATAAATCAACGATTATATTTTCGGTTTTGTGTTCAGTGTAAAGGATGCTCAGTTCACTTCCAGGTGGGATTTATTGTTTCAGAAAACAAATAAATAAACTACACATTTGATGGAATAAAACGGTGAAAAAGTTTTTACATCTTTCTCTAAATATGCTTTATCTAGGTACATATTTACTTCGCTGGAAAGTAAGCCACACATTGTAACGCCTTTTTAAAGTTAACATTTTTATAATTTTTTCAAGACATTGGCGTTCAATTTGTCTCGTCATTATTAATAAATTAATTAAAAATTACTTTTTTATCACCACTTTATTAATATATACATGTCAACATGTTTCGAAAGCGAAGTTTTCGTAATGATGAAAATACAGTTTACTATATATTGAGTGTTCTGTATATTTCTGATGAGGAAAGCTTCGCTGTCGAAACATGTTGATAGGTATATATTAATAAAGTAGTGATTACAAAGTAATTTTTAATTAATTTATAAATAATTTTATAAATAAATTAAATAATATACTTCGTATTCACTACTTTATTAAGATAAATATATCTACATGTTTCGAAAGCGATGCTTTCTTCATCAGGAGTAATACTAAAAATAATAATGTCAAGTATAGACAAATGATAAAAATTAGAACACAATAAACAAAAATTGATTAAAGTAGGCAAGTAATTAATAATAAAAAATATCGCTTTCGAAATATGTAGATGTTTTTATATTAATAAAGTGGTGAATACAAAATATAATATTTAATTCCTTTATTAATAATGGACACCAGAAAGTGACAACCAATCGTTGAGAAATCAAGAAATAAAACAATTTTATGTTTGGGATTTGTTTTTTTATTTTTAGTCTTATATCATCCTGTAGAAGTCTTCATTGTAATATAGTTTGTCTCTTAACTAAGGTGGTAGTTAAAAACTATGAAATTAAAAATTTAAACATTACAGAAAATTTTTTGCTTAACACTGAATATATTTAATTACTTAATTACTTCAGCATTTTTGCATTGGTAGATATTTATTACACTTTAAAATGTATCTCATTGCTCTATTCTGGGGAATTTTTAAAGTTATTTTAAATGATAAACTAATGTTTTTATAAGACAAGACTTTTTATGCATAGCACAAATGTGGTAACAAATTATTATAAGCAATAATTATTAACCTGAAAAATCATACAAATTGAGTAATCTTCCGAGAAAAAATACAGCTTTTTCGTGTCCCGTCGGCAGCTGTATTTTTTCTCGGAAGATTATTCAATTTGTATGATTTTTCAGGTTAATAATTATTGCTTATAATAATTCGTTACCAAATTTTTAAAGTTTTTAAGCTACCTGAATTACTTGCATTGAGAATACTAGAACAGTAATTTATGTGTGTCGCAACAATCCAAAAATTTTCCAATTTATTCCGAGGAAAGACACCTTTTTAGCCATTTTATTTGAATTAAAATATAAATTTTCTTCAAGAGTCATCATTAAGACTCAAAAATATCGTAGATTACCTACTAATATACTATAAAATGTCGAATACGCAAATGATGCCATGAAATTTATTCCTATTTTGGTGCGATCCCTAACAGCGATGTTTCAGGTGCCTTTGCGCTTGATCAGTTCCGACAGGTGTAAGGTCTGAGGTCACTAAGACTGATGCATGTACGAGTATATCAACTCGCTGAAGCGAGTTAGTAAATATAATACAGTCAAAACTAAAGATGGGTTGGTTTCGATCCGCAAATACGTGTGATGTATATAATTTTGAATTATATGCATTACACGTAGATTTTTGTACAAGTTTTCAGAAGTACATATAATTGAATATTAAAAAAAAAAATTACATATATATAAAAAAGATAAAATGTTAACAACCTTCGTACCTTGTTTATGTGAAGGAATAAAAAAATAATTAATAAATAAATAAATAAAATTTTAAAAATCTCTCGTCACATTTGATGACCTTCAAACTTACGATCAGTGCTGTTTTGAATTTTATAATGAAAGCGAGGAGTGAAATGTGTTCTTTTATAATTTCTTCGAACGATTGGTATTCGCTTTGTGGCGTCATTATTAATAAATTAATTAAAAAAATATTCTTTGTATTCACCACTTTATTAATATACACAGATCTACATGTTTCGAATGCGATGCTTTCTTCATCAGGAGTATATATAAATACATATTGTTTTATATATATTCTTATATATATTCCTGATGAAGAAAGCATCCCTTTCGAAACATTTAGATATATGTGTATAATAATAAAGTGGTGAATAAAAAATAATATTTTAAATTCATTTATTAAAATGTTCAATTTTAAACTATTAGTACCGACAGATTGAGCTAGCTTTCTCGAAGATATGTTTTCTTTGAGTTCTTTCCAGAGCAATGCTTTTGTCACCACAGTAGTAAGTTGTCCCTTTTTTTCATCTTTATTACAAACTTATTAAATATTTTTTTCACTGAGGAAATTTTTCGCCTGTTGGAAGCTATCAAGTGAAATTTACTGATTTACTGAATTATGCATATTTGTGATCATCTTAAACAATAAGGATATTTATTATGATTAATCATCATATTTATTATCCTAAATGACAAAGATAGGAAGAAAAAAGCCTCATTTAAAATGAGAGTAAAATACACTTCTCGCTTCCATTAATGGGCCAAGGAAGTACTCTTCCATTCTATGGTAAAACGGGTGATTTTTGGTCAGTTTCATTAAAGTATGATCCACCGTCAACTTTTGATACTCGCGAGCTGTACACGATTAGAGAACAAAATTCTAGAACGGTCCTAGAGCTGAAGTTGAACGGGTACCATTTAAATGTTATAAAATCACAATGGCACTGATAGTCGATTGGATGGTCATCAAATGTGGCAAAAGTTTGGAACTCCCCAACCATGTACAAATATAACCTAGCGGAACTCGAAATGGAAATGAATGCCGATGTTTCCCATCTCACAACCTGGTTGAGAATAAATAAACTGACCCTTAACGTAAAAAAAACGCATTATTTACTATTCGGCAACAAGAAAAATTCCAGCCTCGATATCAAAATTGGTGACAACTGCCTCGAAAAGAAAACGACAACAAAATATTTGGGCCTTATAGTAGATTCTCATCTCTCGTGGGATCTCCACATAAATCATGTAAAGGAGAAAATTACCCCCATAACTGGTGTGCTATATAGACTTCAAGGATTACTACCCATTCCATTACTAACTGCAGTATATTACGCCATGGTACATTCACACATTTCCTATCTCTGCTGTATCTGGGGCTTTGCCTCGAAGAAATTGATTGCTGATCTGCAGGTGGTTCAAAACCGAGCCCTCAGACATGTTTTTGGACTTCCATGGGACACTCATGTCAGGGACATCTACTCAGTTTCCGGTATCCTTCCAATCACGATCCTTCCTAAGTATGAAATCACCAGCACCATCCTACAAATTACTCAACAATCAACTCACACTAACGTCAAGCCACTTTACAATCAAGACATCCACAACCACAATACTCGAAATAACAATAAAATCCGCATTCCTCAAACACACACTACAAAATATGGAATAAAATCTTTAAAACTACATTGCCTACACACTTTATAATTCGCTTCCAGATATGTACAAAACCATCCAGAAAAATAAAAAATCCCAAAATGATGGTATAAAGGAATACTTTTTAAGGATATTTAAAAATCAAAATCAGTAAATCCATATTTGTATATTTTGTTGTTCCCTTATATGTTTTCTCTTGTGTGTTGTTCTATTTAACTTGGCCTTATAAAATTATTTCTGTCTGTATGTGAAACTTCTATTTTTGATATTTTGATGTCAATGTAAAATTGTATGTACTATCTCCTACTTATGTATTGTAAAATCCTCCCGTCCTAAAATGAGTTTTGAAACTCATCGGGATTGCTTTAGCAAGAAATAAATATATAAAAAAAAAAAATATATTAAACACTAAAAAGGTTCTATTTTCGTTCTGTATTTCGTTGTTGGGATTCTATTTACAAAACCCACGCAGCCCCTGTTGGCAGTTATGCAATTTTAATGTTGTTTACCTCGGATTTGGCCTGAATTTTTCGCTAATGCCGCCGGCGCTATATTAGACCATAAACAACATTAAGTTGTCAGCCATCCAACCGACGCGGATGAAAATATATCGTTTTTAATTTCTGGATTTAAACTTTCGACACCTCCCCGCTGAGAAAGCACCAAATTGAGATTTATTAACGGAAAGAATGAATCTCCTCCGTGGTGCTGGAGCAGTTCGCTACTATGACGACGTGGGACGAAGGAAACAAGAGTTTAAGTGACAGCAAGAACAGAACTTCTTTCAAAGGTTTTGTACGACTTTATGCGGAAAAGGAGCAGGAAATTGTATCAAGGGGATAATGTGTGAGAGATTTATGATGTGAATAAAGTTGTACACATTTGAAATGCCGTTCTAGAGATTTTTCCCGATTTTGTGTGGAATGTGAATATATATATTTTTATTTTTATAAACAATAATTATTAGCCTGAAACACTCATCCAAATTGAAAAAACTTTCCGAGAAAAGATAAATGTCGCCGACAGGACTCGAACCTGCAACCTTCTAATATCCGGTCAGATGCTCTACCGTTGAGCTACGTCGGCTTATCGCAAACCCGCCAAGTTAATCAATATATACTAGTGTTTCATTCAATAATTACTATTTTTTATTATATTTCACCTGTAAACAACCAACTTTTATTAGTATGAGAAAGGCTTGTAACGGCTAAATCCCTCAATAGGTGGCGTCGAGACAAATTATGTCTACATTTTATTGGTGAAAATGTTTTTGACTTGTCAAATATTTATTAATTGATAAACTAAAGTTTTTAAGACAAGATTTTTGTGCATAGCGCAAGGGTAACAATTATTTTTATAAACAATAATTATTAGCCTCAAACACTCATCCAAATTGAAAAAACTTTCCGAGAAAAGATACATGTCGCCGACAGGACTCGAACCTGCAACAATTGGTGAAAAATGCTTTGACTTGTCAAATATTTGATAAGGTTCGAGTCTTGTCGGCTCAATGCGGTAGCTCAATGGTAGAGCATCTGACCGGCAATCAGAAGGGTGCAGGTTCGAGTCCTGTCGGCGACATTTATCTTTGCTCGAAAAGGTTTTTTTCAATTTGGATGAGTGTTTCAGGATAATAATTATTGTTTATAAAAATAATTGTTACCCTTTGCGCTATGCACAAAAATCTTCTCTTAAGTTTTTAAGAACTTTAGTTTATCAATTAATATATATATTTTTATTTATATTTTATTATTTGCACACTCAGAGGGCTTTAAAATACAGATACATCATTTTTAAAATCATATAAGAAGAAAAATAAAAAATAGAAACAGCACAAAAGTTAAAATTCGCTTGAAAAAAGTTAACTCACACCTGAAAAAGGAAAAAAAAAAGAAAAAAGTTCACCGAAGCTAAAAACCCACAGTAATAGAAAAAAATAAATAGTACAATATCCACAAAGTCAATATTAAAATTAATAACAAATAAGTAAACAATGTAAAAGTTGTAGTAAACAATACTTAATAAACCAGGCAGAAAAAAATCGTTCATCCCTCTTTTGAAAATTGCTATGTTAAGATTATTGTCAAATACATCCATATCATTTAAGTATTTGTTGGTTGCGCTGGTTCATTGAATTCCGTTATCACAAATTAAATTATAACCAATTGATTTGCTCAAAATATGCAGGGGTAAAATAGGGAAAGGTAATGATGGAATCCAAACGACTTACCCTGTATCCTTGTTTCGTCACAAGACTCTTCTTTGTGGTGGCACTTGAGCACATATGTAAATGTTCAACATAAATTACAGACATTAAATGTCTGCAGCGGATCACACTAACGAATACCACGGCGGTGCAGTAAAACAATAGATTGATATCATAAAACACAAGACGAATTGCGTTGCGAGTGCGGTTGGTGCGTGTTTGACGAGATCACAGGTGACAATGTGTCGATGGATTAGGTATACAATTGGGTAGGTTTTATTAGGATGCATATTATTGTGCAAATTAACTACTAGGCTATCCGAATTGAACCGTAACCGGCGCAACCATTTGTTACCTAGACTGTGTAAGCATTGAATTGAGTAATTAAAACTATAGTTGGAATGGGATATAGATATGTAAAATGTTAATGTCTGTCTTATTTGTACAGCGCCCTTGAGGTGATTTTTCACAGAAAACGGCGCTGTACAAATCATTCAATTATTATTATTAGTATTGTGATTCGTTTTGTTAAATTTATGTAGGTGGATTAAATGCAGGAGTTCAGAACAATCAAATTTACAATTTAACAATTTCAGTAAAAAGGTTAGGTCGTAGAAGTCGGAATATGAGAATGTATGAGACGATGTTTGACTGTGAATGAAGCAAGAAGTGTATGCCAAGATTGAGTTGTTTGGCGGTCAGTCCCCTCTGCCTATCCCTGCGGTGAAACGGCGTGATGGTTAGTTAGTTAGGTTAGGTCGTTAATTTTCCGTCTGTTTTCCAAAGTTGAAATATTTAAAATATTCATTACCGATGAGTAATTTATGTGCTCTAAAGGCATGTAAACTTTAAACTTTATGAAACATAAAATTTTTCTCAGAATTTTTACTTCATTATGAATATGTACTTTGTAGAAAGGTGACCACACTATGGGATTATGTTTTATTTGACTTCTAACTAGGGATATGCATAATATTTTTATTACTTTTAACGATTCAAAAAAATATTGTTCTATTATTAATATTTATTTTAATTACTCTATTTTAATTTTTATTAATATTGTTCGTCTTCTCGTTTCGTGTACAGGAAAAAAAATGGTTTATTAAAAACAAAGTGGCTATTGAAATGTCTCACAATCGGGAATTTTTTTTGTTTTTTTTTTTCTTTATTTATTTTTATTAAACATAATACATAAGGGATTGATCGATGTCTGTCTCACTGGGAAATGAATGCGTCAAGACAGACGTAGTTACGTAGATTATATAATAAGATTAAAGAATGTCATGAAGATTTGAATATAACAAAGTCGGTTTAATCCTAACATGTAAAGAATAAAGAATAATAAAAATACAGAAAAAAAAATTGAATTTAAACAAATATAGATTCAAAATTGTGTGTGTTTTACCGTAGTTAGCATAAACTCGACCATGTTCGTGTTTTACTGTCGTTATCAATAATGTGACGACCCATTCAATTAATCAATACTAAGGCCATTTTTAAACGCCGAAACAGCTGTCACAATAATAAAAACTGAAAATAACGCAGAACTTAATAATAACAGTATTAAATTTGATTTACATTAAATTTAAAAAAAATTAATTAATTAAATGGAGTTCTACGAATTAAACACTAAAACATTAATTTTATTTCATGTTTATAAGTGTTTTTATTTGTCTAGTCGTAGCTGGTAGTAAATTGTATAATTTGCATTCTATGTATTTAAAGTGTCTTTAAAGTTTGGAGTAGTATGAATAGTTTGTTTGAGGCCATAGTAAGTTGTTATGCTTCAAGTTTTTTTCAAGTTCTTTGTATGAGGGAAAGGTTAAATAATTTTGTGTAAGTCGTCCTGGTGTTCAATATATTGTTATAAAAAGGACAGACAGAGGGATGGGGATGGGGAAGGTTAGGTTACAAGGGGAAGTTATGGGAGACAATTACATCGACAGGACTTACCCTGGAGATGGCCTCTTAGATGTGAAGTCTGCTCCGGACATTAGCTTAGCTCAGATCGGCAGGGACATTAGGTTTCTCATCGTTCAGTTCAGGTCGTGGATCGATCGCAATCTTATAATTGGGTTGAGGGCGTTTCTAATTGTACGTTAAATGAGTACAGGGAAGCGCTTTCATATTCAGAGTTTATTGTAAGGTCTGACAAACATTGTAGGTTAAGAACAATCGAGTAGTTAGTAAAAAGGTCCTATTCTAGAGATTCTAGGCGGGAGTTGCTGGCAATGACGCCAAGGCTGGACATCTCCACACTGAGTTTACTTGGCTTTTTAATTAGTTAGTCACCCTGATGAGTGCTTTGGCAGCAAAATGGCAAGACTATCATTATCATTTCCAGAGTGGAAGATACTCTCAGTATCGCCCAGGTGAAAAATCCACCATTCAGAATTGAAACGTTGCTTGAAATGGCTTTTAGCCGTGTTTGGTGACCAGATCTGAATAACCAGGTATTACCCCACCTCCCTCTTCCCCTTCTCATTCCCCTCCCCAATACCTTCAGCCTCACAACATTCCCCAATTGGGAATGCCATAGTCTCACTGGCTCCAGACGGTTGGGAGCAGTTGGGACTCTTGTGCGGTATTCATGTAAAAAAAAAAAAAAAAGACCAGCTGCGGGCTTCAGCCCACCTGCATAGTACTTGGCCGTAATAAACTAGTAACAAACAATAGCCGCCACATTTCAGAGATGCAGTTATCACCTCGAGCTCCAGGCGGAAAGTGCGTCTCAGGGGCAGGAAGAAGCGGCCGTCAAGTTGCCGTGGCGCTGGCGTCGCTTCCTTTTGTTCTGTTGTCAGATCGTGCAAATGTATGCTCTGATTGGTTTAATTTGGGCGCTAGAATCGCCTGATTGGTTAATTATGGAGGGAAATGATGTGATTGCTTGCCTAGCTTATTTGTTAAGACGAGTAGCTAGAACTCATCTCAGGGCCATCCTTTCGTTATATAACAATATACTATCTTTTAATTTCAAGTTTTCCTTGACATTCCATCCCCTAAGATTGAGGAAGGTTCCGGTTTTGTCGTAACGTAATATTTATCTTATTTATATGAATTTATTTAAAATGTTAAGTAAGAAAATGTGATTTTCATTAAAAAATTCCTGATACGACTTCCCGGTAGAAGAATGAGTAAATATTATAAAAACAGAGTAAAAAATATTGTCGTGATCCCGGGGAAAGAAATTCTCTCAAAAATTTGTTTCCCGTCTAGCCAAATCCCCAAGGGTTCTAAATCTGCTCGTAACGTGAAACAATTCAATAACCCAAAGCACACATAAAGCAAGATGTTCGCAATATTCATTTTTTCTTCCATTGTGAAAGTATTAAGGCCGTGTTAAATGATCACGTAGGGAGATGTGGGCGAAACGGAGCACGGTCCAATAAGTACATTCGGCATTTTCCCGGCGTAACTCCGCGGCGGTATCACGTCATGGCTACGGACCCGTGGGTACGTGACAAACCAGGACATTTTCTTAAATGGAGGAAGATTATTCCTAACGTAGTAGCCCTTGAAAAAAAAAATACAAGATGGACCCTTTGCTATTCAATTACCGAGACTTAAAAGCCACTATAAAGCCATTTTTATTTAGGTGTTGTCTCTTTGCTGGGGACCGTGACCCCCACATCAATACCGTTTCTAAATAATACTATTCAACTTCTCGCGGTCCTGCGTTGCTTGGAGAATAGCGAAAAATGACATTCCGTACGCCTGTAATATTCAATCACTAATAGAGTTATGAATTGTTTTTGCGTTTAATTGGTAGAATTCTACTTTTTTTTTTTAAATTTAATGTAAATCAAATTTAATAATGTTATTATTAAATTCTGGAAGTATTTCAGGTTTTGATGTTGAAAATGACCTTGAACGCCGAAACAGCTGTAACAATAATAAAAAAACTAATGTACTACATTACTATTGATTTACATTAAATAAAAAAAAACCGTTTACTATTACTATTGATTTACATTAAATAAAAAAGCGTTAAATTAAATTAACGGTTCAAAATAAGAAACAATATTTTTTTGTTGGATTACTCTAAAAAATTGTGCTGTAGGCCAATCTTATTTATTTTTAGACAATGATGCAGATATTATTAATTTTTTTATAGAAAAAAGATGACGCTTTTTATTAAATAAATTTCATTTCTGTTTTCGTTACGTTCTTTGCCTCGTCTTCCCCTACGGGGTTTTTGAAAATTTGTTTGCCTTATGTATTATTTTATTCATTCCACCTCTGTAGACAAATACAGCGCAGCATACATCAAACCATTTGTAGATGCTTATATTGCCAGACAATAAATTTGATTTATAAAGTGATTTTAGACTCAAATGGCGGTAAGGTAGTGAACTTGCAGAGGAACGATAAAAACAGACTGAATGCACTACAACCATGTAAAAAAAAATGTGATAAATTGTGGAGATTCATACAGACTGCAAGAATGGTACAAGCGTAATGAATAATATTAAAAAAGGAACGCTTATATGGTTTATAGAAAAAAAATCAATTATTTGAGTCGGGTCGTGTCAAGAGTCAGATATGTGAATGTGTACCAAAGAATGAGTGTGTTCCAATACAGACTTGTGTGGCAAACCATCATTTATGCTTACCACTGTGGGGAGGAGTAGGAGGGGGGGGGGACGGTTTAATAGATTGTTAGATAGATGCTCAAAACATTATGCGAATACCGCACAAGAGTCTCAACCGCCGGAACCAGGGTCAAATTTTTACCTGAAAATGATGCAAGCTACCTATCAAATACTTGATAAAATCTGTATCATATGTTTTAGTTCCATGGAGTTATCGATGATGGGAAAGTGTAAACAGAGGTGAAAGATTCTTGCCCTTCATTAACAACTCTCCTGCATTTTGAAATCTCTTTCTGTTACGTGTTTCGTTTACATAAGGAAGTGAAATGCAAAATTAATGTTAATGCAAACGTCACCTAAATTAATTATTCTCGCATATCATATTTTCACAAATTGAGATTTGAAGAAGGACTCTAAGAACTTTACGGTGTAGAATTACCATCTGGGAAATTCTTGCATAACTAATTTAGACTACTTACAATTTGTCGAAAATTCTATGATTAAATAAATAGTTAAAAAAAACATATTCGCAGAGATAAAACATTTCATTGTCATATCAGAATTTAACTCTTTTGCAAGTGCTGGCCTTATTACGGTATAGAATATTGATTCAGAATATAACGGACTCAGATTATAAGAGGAAAGTGGAATATGAGTACAATACTAGGTTGACAAAAAATGAAGGCATGCTTGTACCAAAATATAATAAAAAATGTAGACAGCGAACCCTGTAATATAACGTACTTGTAATATGACGGCCTCCATGGTCGAGGGGTAAGGCTCTCGACTATGAATCCGAAGGTCGCGGGTTCAAATCCCGGCGTGCGCAAGTAATTTTTATTTAATTAATTTGTGTTGTTTCACAATTAATTCATTTAAAAATAATATAGAGTATATTTGGGCACGTTCCAGAGTGGAAGATACTCTCAGTATCGCCCTGGTGAAAGACCACCATTCAGAATTGAAACGTTGCTTGAAATGGCTTTTAGCCGTGTTTGGTGACCAGATCTGAATAGCCAGGTATTCCTAACCTTCCTCTTCCCCTTCTCCTTCCCCTCCCCAATACCTTCAGCCTCACAACATTCCCCAATTGGGAATGCCATAGTCTCACTGGCTCCAGACGGTTGGGAGCAGTTGGGACTCTTGTGAGGTATTCATATAAAAAAAAAAAAATATTTCAACATGTTACCAAGCAATATTAAAACAATGTGAATAAAGAACTCCAGTCCAATTTAAAAAAAAATTATTTAATCAATAATGACGTTCAAACTAAAATGCCAGTATTTATCGTTTTCATGGTTAAAATAATTTTCAAAGTTTCAATTTTTCAAAGCCCTCCAAAACGCTCCAAATCTATGGCCGGTCGGTTTTGATCAGTTTTGAGGTTAGAATGTCAAATGTCAAATCAGGGATGAACTGTACCGTACATAATTGTATATTCTATTCATGGTAAACCATAACTAATCATAAATAATAAAATTATGGTGGTTTTAGTAAGTTTAACTAAAAGAATAATAATAGTATTGATCATTAACATTATCATAATATCCGTATTGATAATTGGTTTGATCATGAATACTCTAATTTCTTTCATGAATAATAGTTGTTTGTATTAAACAACTAATATAGAGCTTAAATTCATCAAAATTAACATAAATTTTTTCTAAAACTAATAAATATATAAATATGCATTCGAATCAAATAAATAATCATCACACAGGCCGTCGTATGGCTTGATTAGTAGAGATAGATGCTATACAATTCTATCTTGACAGACACATATTGGTTCGTTCACATTAATAAACCATATCTTAAAATGGATGGATTCATCACTATATGATAAGTCAATAAGTGGGATCAGTTGATGGTGCCATACATACGAGTACATGTCTTCCACGAGCAGCATCCCGAAATTCTTACACATCAAAATAAATAAGTTCCTTTACTGGTTTGCACAACACTTAACCCTATGTACATATATACATATTACATTTACTTGTTATATTTACATGCATTGTCTGACTACTTTTAATACTATAATTAAACTTCTGGTCAATGTAGTAATTTCACGCTTCTTGTATTATAACTAGGTAAACGTTTTATTGTTTATATAATTGAAAATAAACTTTGTATATACCACTTTACTTAAAATATATAAAGATTTCTACATGTTTCGATAGCAATGCTATCATCTTCAGGAATAAATGAATACTAAAAAATAATTTCAAGTATAGATAACTGATTTTTTTTATAAAAAAATCATTTTTCTATACTTGTAATTATTTTTTAGTATTCATTTATTCCTGAAAATGATAGCATTGCTATCGAAACATGTAGAAATATTTATATATTTTAAGTAAAGTGGTATATACAAAGTGTATTTTCAATTATATAATTAATAATGATGCCACAAAGTTATCAAGCATTTGAAGAAGTTTTATTGTTTGTTCCATGCTTTGTATCACAATGTTAAATTACAATAATATGAATGCACTTATGATACAGCTACTAGTTATAATTATTTATTCTATAAAAATATGGTTAAACTTACATAATGTTACCTACCATTCCATGTCAAAGCCCTATAGGGTGTTAGGTAATAATAAATTAAATAATTAATTGATTTACTTGTATGATTTATTCTAACGATTGGTATTCACTTTGTGGCGTCATTATTAATAAATGAATTTAAAATATACTTAGTATTCACCACTTTATAAATATACATTGATAAGGAATATGTAAATGCTATATATTGCAGTATTCATATATTCCTGGCGATGAAAGCATCGCTTTCGAAACGTGTAGATATCAATGTATATTTATAAAGCGGTGAAAACTAAGTATATTTTTAAATTCATTGAATTTACTTGTAATTATTTTTGTATTTAAGTACAGTTTATCCTTACGAGAAAGGCTTTTCTTTCGAAACATGTTGACATTTTTTTATACAGAGTGTTAAGAGACGTACCTGACTTAGGCTGCTCTCTGACGGTCCGGTGAGGAACAAACATTTCACTCGCTACTGGAGACACTGCGCAGAAAAGTCCCACAATGGACTGCGTTGCAAACTGTTACCTTACGTTAGCAAACTTGACTTTTCGGTGCAGTGTCTGCAGTGACGAGTGAAATGTTCGTTCCTCACCGTACCGTCAGAGAGCAGCCTTAGTTTAACCAATTATTACTGACCGTATTTGGAGTAAAAAATGTAAACGAAAATTTGGTCTGCTTTTTTTAAATTTAACTAAAAATATAAAAATTTGGTAGGGATTTGACAGGTAGGGTAGAAAATTTGAAGAAAAAAAAAATCCAAAATTTATAATTTTTTTTTACTTCAAATATGGTCAGGAATCACTGGTAAATCAAGTACGCCTCCTAACACCCAGTTTATTAAAAAAAAGTCGTGTGAACAAAGTTGTTCTTATTAATATATAAATTAAATAAATAATATTTTTTTTATCATTCTCCTCCACATAGAAAAACTGTCTAAGCGTCCTGTTTAAATCTAATTAATTATAGCTTTGTATTCTTTCCGGATCTCAGCACCATATGTGGTTCTACCATAGATACGTCTCGGAGATCTCATTTACAGCGCATTTAATTTACTTGATCTGTCCTACGTAAGGTCAAATTTCTCACAACCATACATTAGAGTTGGTATCAAAATTACTTTATGGATTGCTAATTAGTCCGACCATAAACTGCGTCTTTTTAACAGTCTTCCCGTCTCTTGGTTATTTTTGTAACTTGGAATAACTTATTGAAGCTTGGTAATACTCAATTATCGAAGAAGAAAATATGAACATTTCCCAACATGAAACAAAAACAAAAACAAAACACAGAAAGGATTTGTCGCATCTGAATCAAACCCAGGACCTCTGTCTTATATAACCACTGACCTAACGAGACCTGTTTATTATCATTTATCGTCATTATTAATAAATTAATTAAAAAAATATACTTAGTATTCACCACTTCATAAATATATGCTGATATCAATGTATATTTATAAAGTGGGGAATACTGAGTATATTTTTAAATTCATGTATTTGTTTTTATATCAATGAGCGCCCACTATAACGTTTCTATTATCGAATTTGATTTTAGCATTCAAAATCAAATGACTATTTCGGTGTACTTTGATCAGTTTACTGGCTTTATTCAATAATTAATTGAATATCAGTTCCAGTGAAAGCAAACCTTCTAGGAAAAATAACAACAGAGACATTGAAATTCAAGTAAAGTTATTTATTCCAGTATTTAAAATAATTAATTAGATTCCTCTGCCGATGTATACGTATATAGATTTACGAGAGTATCGTTTAAGAGACAAATTAATTATATGGTATGACTTCATTTAAAAGTTTTATTTACCGAGTTTAGGACCTTGAAGACGCTTTGCCACGTGGCAAAAGCTTATTACACGAGCAAACTGGCGCTTCTATCCATTCACATCTTCGCAATTAGCTATTAACTCACCGAGTACCTACTGATTTGTTCGGGAATAATTTCGGTCTTGAATATCAACTTAATTTATTTTCGACCTCCATCAACAAAACTTAAAATAATTATTCAAGTAATTTATGGAGTCTTTCTTTGACGGCTTCAAATTACAGAGTATAACTTTGTCATAGAGGGATTGAAGAGTAAATTTACTCCTTAGATGTCTAAAATATGTCAATTTCTTACAAAAGCCTCAAGGACGGTCGCTCTCTGACAGGCTGGAAATTTCACTTTTAAGATAGACAAACATTCGTAAGTAACGAATAACCTGATTATATTTGATTTCTTCTTGCTACCATCATTATAAGCGGAAAATGCTGTTTGTGCGATGATAGAGGATTCAACAAGGGGTGAATTGTATCTGCGACATCTGGGCGGGAATACAACGCTTTGGATTGCTTGCACGCGTGCAATATATATGTTATTTTCTACTTATATCAGGGTGGATTAATTTGTGTAGATTTTCTTTCTCTTTTGATGTTTTTATTTGATTATTTATACCCCTAGCTTATTCTAAATTATTATATACTAAATTGTGCATGTAAGTGAGTCTGCTACTCATGAATATTTTATGTCATAGTTTTATTTTGCGTATATATACTATAATAACTATGTAGTATATATAATATGTAGTATATCTGTTATTTTACAATTAAATTAGGTTAGGTTAGTTAGTATAAAGCGCACTTGAGATGAACCTTCACAAAACTGCGCTATAGAAATTTACTATTATTATTATTATTATTGACCAAATAACTAATGTTGAGTGAAGAATTCTCGCATAATCAGACGTTGTTGCAATATGACGATCACAAAATTCAAGCTTTGGGGTGGGTAGGATGTTAAGATAGTTGGACGGGCCAGAGTTTGATGCCGACAGCACGTATTTAATCGATATATTTCTTCCTTTCTTAAGTACAAAAAACAGCTTACGAGTATATTAGGAAATAATATATATTACAACGAATTGTATATTAGATAAATCTGTAGAATATTTAACAAAATGAAACGACCTAATAAAAAAATGAAAGTCCATCTCATTGAAAAGAATTATGATATTTCTAATTATTATTTTTGTATAAAAAAAAACATCCATATCTGTGAAGTGTTAAAGGTGCACAATGTTATCGTGAACAAGGCTGAAATAATGAAATGCTATTTGTACGAGCGTTGTAATGATAAAATTGGTATATTTTCCTGGAACCCTTTTTCGAAACGTGACAAAAGTCCATTTTTTTCGTTCAGTGTCTCCAACCCATTAATCTTAAGACAATTCACAAAACAAATTAAATAACATTCCGCAGGCGCTACAAATTCTCACTTTCCTATTTATTTACGGTTTATTTTTTGGTCGTGACAGTGTTCAAACGAGCAAACACATTATCGCCTCCTCGTCGCTAGGAACAGATGACTGGTGCCTCCGACCCCCCAAAACCACCCAACTACCCCTTGGCGCCCCTAACTGCCTTCTAACACCCGCCAACACCTCCTCGGAGTATCTAAGACTCTTACCTCCACCAGAACCTAAGTCCAACGAACCCCCCCTATCTTGGGGGACTTCCTCCACCCCACATTTTCAACCCAGGGGATAGCACACTGCAGATTACAGTAACATTTATTAATGAATATATTTATTTATAAATTTTCATGAAATCGACAGTTTAAACTAGTGTATACAAAAAATAAAAGCAATGATTGATTTCCCCCTTGTATTTTTACCTCTAAAAGTACACGAATAAATATAAAAATTAAATTTAAAACAAAATTATATAAAATAAAAAATTGCTCATGGCAAGTCAGAAAAACATTATTTTATATACCGAGTATACCTTATGCAGGTGGTAATTTAAAATATGCACATAATACATTAAAACAAGATGGTCATTCAATAATAATGTAGGATGTAAAATAAATAAATAAAATTATTTTGTTGTTTTACGTTTTTGGTAAGTTTTTAATATAGTTTAGATATTGAATTGTTTTTATTACCTTTTCATTACGTATCTAAATACTCCTCCCATAACCACGAGTTACTAGAGCTCAGCTTATGGAGAGTAGATCAATAGGAATTAACAAATCATGTATTATGTTATAATTTTGTAATTTTTTGTAATAAGTAAATAAATAAATAACGTATAATAAAAAAAGAAATTAACTTCAGACCAAAATTGCATAAAAATTTACATAAAATGATATGAGCTTATACAATTAATAGAGATGGTTACATGATTTTTTTTTAAAAATACAAGTGTGTGAACCGTTAACCGGGTTATGGGTCGGGAACGGATGATGCAAAAATGAATATAGCGAGTGTATTTACTGAGAGGCATATTAGAAGCGTTTCTACATTATTTAATGAAGTAAACTAACTTGCAATCCTTCCGTTTTCGGCAGAGGGTAAGCAGAGATTACGGATCGCCACACAATTTGGTCTTGGCACACATTTCTTCCTTCATTCATATTCATACATCTTCTCATACATATTCTTCAATTATTCTGACTCTTGGCATGGCCCGACTTAGGTATTTAGTTCACTTGAAAGTGCCATGTGATCCTCGGGCGTCCTTGACTTCTTCTGCCATTCATGTTCGCGTAATATTTTCTCCTCAAAAACCTTTCTTTGTTCAACCGCTCTACATGCCCAAACCATGTCTCTTTCTTAATCTCTTAATTTATATCAGCGTCGCAATATTGTATTTCTATGCGACGAGTTCAACGTCTGGGGAACAAATACTTCGATGTTGTTGATATATTTGGTACATCGTTGTTACAGTATAAGTATGCAATATAACGTTTTTTTTCATCGAGTATTTGAGCTAGGTTATTTGAAACTATTTAACTATAGATAAAAGTGTGTTTTTTTTTTTAATATCATTTATTATTATATTCACTTTTAAAATATTATTTGTAAATAAAAAAATTTAACTAACGAAATTATTTAATTACGATTTTAAGCGTGAGTATAATATTTTAATGTTTTTTTGAACAAAAATGCTTGTCACGAGTGAAGTGATTCTCCATTCCAGAGGGAAAAATTAATCGAAAAAAATGTGTTTCACAGTGTTACGCTCGTGCATCCACCCTTCCACCCTCGTTTCTGTACACCCACTGAGATGGTCGTTAAAGGGTTAATCGCAACTTTCAGAGCAGTAAGACATATGACGCCATGACACGAGGAAATTGAGATGTTTAGTGCCAAGAAAATAATAAACTTTTTACAGCACCTTATTATTATTTTGGCCGTAGAACCTTTTAGATTTTTTTCGCGTTGAGTTGCGAAAGTGTATCGATAGGGGAATATAATAATTATTATTTATTAACGCCCTATTGGGTTTCACATGGGAATAGTAATAGTATTAAAGTATGAACCAGATAAGTATAGTAGTAGTATCCTAAGTAGGTAAATTAATAATATTAATTTATTCATTGAAGATAATATTAAAAAATCTTAAATGAAATGTGGAACAGAAAATAAAAAGGTTTCGTTGCATCTGAGAAATCAACCCAAGAACCTTGTCTTACCGAGACAACACTATTTGCTGAGATAATGCGCCTAATTATTTTCCATAATTTTTACCGATATCATATTTCAATTAAAAACATGCCGGCCTCCGTGGTCGAGGGGGGTAAGGCTCTTGACTACGAATCCGAAGGTAGCGGGTTCGAATCCCGGCGTGTGCAAGTAAATTTTATTTAATTAATTTGTGTTGATTCACAATTAATTCTTTTAAAATAACATATGGTATATTTGCGCACGTTCCAGAGTGGAAGATACTCTCAGTATCGCCCTGGTGAAAGACTACCATTCAGATTTAAAACGTTGCTTGAAATGGCTTTAGCCGTGTTTGGTAACCAGATCTGAATAGCCAGGTATTTACCCACCTTCCTCTTCTCTTCTCCTTCTTCTCCCCACTACATTCTTCAATTGGGGACGCCATAGTCTCAATGGCTCCAGAAGTTTTCGGTGTTCAAGGCCATTTTCAAACTGCGGTTAATCCACATTGCGACGATTTATTTATTTATTTATATTATTATTTAAATATTTCAATAAGCCCATCTATAAAAACCTACAAAATGTATAATTTATGAAATAATAATAATAATAATAATAAATGTTTATTCCGGTATGTGGGAAGGTTAGTGCAGTCCCACACATTCCATATAAAATATACATGCAATAGTTACTACCTAGGTTTACAAATAAATGCCACCTAGGTTTATATAACATGGGATTATTATTAATAACAATAAGTGGTTGGGCCATTTTACACAATATCCTTCTCATTTACAACATTTACACATCATTTCATTAAGCGCTGTACTTGGGAGTTAATATTGTTGCATATCCTAATCATTTCCTACCCTGTCCCGTGTGTACGTATCTTCCAAGATCCGCCGCAGCCAGTTAAATTTAACGCCCGCCCGATTAACAACGCCATACAATATGCTGCAGTCTCAGACTGCAAAATTAATCATGTTCGCCGTCGCAACTCGCTACAAAAAAACGTGCCGTGAAGATTAACTGAATTGAAAAGGTAACTGGGCTTCAAATACCCTTGGTGAGTCCATTCCTTTTACTGTGCAATATATCCTCTCCTTGGTGCAGTGATCACTCATATATCGTACAACGGTCCTTCGAAATTACACAAATTATACAACACTAAGAGTAAGTGATTACTATTAAAATGAAAATACTGGTAGCAAAATAGAGAGATTTTATTTACTAAAATAAAATAATAATAATACAAATTCGACCGTTAGTGTTAAACACTAGAGTATGGATAATAATAATAATAGTTGGATGACTTGTATAGCGCCGTTTTTGTGAGAAATCACCTCAAGGGCGCTGATTATACTTATATGGTTAAATACATCGGTGCATGCACGTAAACTATAGGTCTAAGAGCTTCTTATTAAAAATACGGTTTTAAGATTATTAGTGTTGAGCTTTGAAATATAAAATGGGTCCAGAGATTAGTCATTCGTAATGAACATTTATAATAAATATTTGGTAATAGGTACGGGCTATCAATAAAATTATAAATTTATTGCTAATGATATTTAAGTAAATGTATTTAAAAGTGTTTGGTAAATCACTGAATCATTTTAATGAATGGTATTATTCAGGTTTCACGAAAACACTAAGGGGTGGAGAAAAGATAATTTTTCTTGTTTTATTTATTGGTGATCATTCAAATATTACCATTCGTTATATTTGGATCATTTGTTATTTTGTTTACCTCTAGTTGCTTCAGCAAATTTAATCCAATCCCCCGTCTTTCTATATATGAAGGTTTAGGCTTGTTGTTGAAAGCGGGACTTATTCTTTAAGAGATGTTTCTGATTTTTTTTTATAGGAAACGAGTTATAGAAAGTTTTAGTAAAGTTGTTTAAGCTTACTGTCAATTTAATATACAGGATGTATCAGCACGTTCCAGGCAGACTTTAAGTAATGATTGCTTGCATACTTGGAGCATATAAAAATAAAAATAAACTTTTTTCTACCACACGTCGCAACTGATCATAATGCCACACGTCGCAACGAATCATGTGATACGGTCTGTCTCATTTGTACGCTGCTGTTGGAATGAGACAAAGTACGTATCCGTGATGCGAAATGTTGTACCCAGTGGCGACGTGTGACCTAAAAATATATTCATTGTTTTTAAATGTCATCGGACAGCAAAACGATTTTTGATGTTGTTTAAATATGCACAGTAATCGCTGAATATCTCCATGCCACCAACGATATATTTGAAATATGTATATATAAATACATGTATGAAAATAACGTAACAATGTAACGTATTTAAATGGTCTAAACTATTTACTGATATAAAACGGATTTTATCTACAAGCAACTTTTTTTCTTAATAAAAATAAAACAATAACTTTGTTTATAACCACGAGAATTTTATTTAATTTTATTAGGACCGACCGGTTTCGCTTAACATAACCATCGTCAGGGTACAAAATTAAAAAGTTATTGTTTTATTTTTATTAAATATGTCTAACCACAGAGTGACTGCTTTCCATCAATTTTTTTTTTCAATTATTCATATGCGTGTTTCAACGATTGCACAACTCGACGTAACATAAGACTGCCTGCCACTCCATGTCGAAACAAGAATTCTTAGAAATTGGAAAAGGTTATCTATTTTGAGTCCGATTCTAAATTTATAGAGAATGCATATCGATGCCTTGAAAAGAGGTTAAACATAGTAGAGGGGTAGATATTCTCAGTTTCCTCCTGGTGGAAGACCATTCAGGATTGAAATGTTATTTCAAACTGCATTAAGAAAGAGAAGAGATGAAACAAAAGGAATCCATCAAGCTGTCTCAATATTATAGAATAACAGTAATTCATAAACAGGCTAATTATAACTAGTGATAGACAGCTCAATTGTAGGTAGATTATTTTTTACTTTTATTTACATATTATGATTTACCTACATTTATTTTTATGATTATGTACTTATTACTATTTATATAATTTTATTTACTTATTAGTATTTACCTATTTTTATTCTTATATACTTATTAGTATTTACTTATCAATAATTACTTAATATGTAATGTGTATTATTACATGCTTAATACTATTTACTTACTTTATTATTATTTTATTTTATTTATATTTAATTTATTTTATTTTATTATTATTATCTGATCTTTATTATTTATTTACTATTATCTAGTTATTAATATATATATTTTTTTTCATGTATTATTGTTTGCTTATTGAAATTTACTGATTATTATTAAATTTTGTTGCCGCTCATCTCAACACAGGATTGTCCTAGTGAGCTGGGTGCCTAATGTTTTTGTTTTCATAATTAAATTTAAGAATAAATAAATTAATTAATTAATTTGAAGAAATTTTAGCTGTAGACTTTGATTTAGAGGACGCCAAACACTTTTTTATGGATGTGATGTCTTCATCTCAGGACAAAACTCCTCTTTCTCTCCAGGGTTCATGGGTACTGTTCTTTTTTGTGATTATAGGGTAATATCAAAGATAAAGAATTAGTTGTGATTAAAAAACAGTATAGTTTACACAACAAGGAAAACTTGTCACAAAAGAGTGCATCTCCATACCCGTGAACCTTTACCATGAATTATATTATTATATTATATCTGCCGTCAGCGAGACTGAGCGGTGAATCTTCTAGGGTATGATTGCAAGGATTCCCTTAGGCGGCAGCGCAAACGTGGAGAGATTGGCATTGACAGGATTGGCAGCCCCAGATCGCCATAGTCAGGGCTGGTCTCGATTATGATGGGTGAAGATCGAGTTTGGGGCGGTTTGAGTTTGAGTTTGGAGTTTGGAAACCCTCTAGTGAATCATTTGTCGAGGGTTTCGATAAATACTCTTATCGTAGAGGAACCAGTATAAATAACATTTATGAACGCCGGAGATGTCCGGGTTATGCATTCAAAAATCTCATTCGGACGTGTGGATAATCTTCATTCTACTTCTTTCACACGTTCTTATTATCAATACAGCACTGATGTTCCGAACCGAAAATCACTTTCAAGCCATCGGCACGTTCCGCTTATTCCCACCGATAAGATGTCTTTCACTAAAAATACGTC
>JAHDVE020012410.1:0-32321 GCA_022606495.2 Halesus radiatus
TTTGGGCAAGAATGATGTCATGTTCACATAAAGATTTATTTGAACTCCAATCGTATTTGTCTAGCCATTGACAACTCTAAAAATGTCGCCATTGGTCATGCCAGGTTGTTGAGTAGAAAAAGACGGCGAGAGCTTTTTCACTCCCAATATTAAGGGGACAAAATACTGACTTGTCTTTTTTCATATTAAACAAATGAAAAACTAACAAAACCTCCGAAAGTCGCAAGTACATATGAGTAAGTATGCACCCCTATATAATAAGGAACTCCAGTATACTTTTTAATGTATTTATTTTTTTATTAATAATGACGTACAAACTTAAATACCAGTATATTTCGTTTTTCTTTTAAAGCTGGTTTTCATAGTTAAAATAATTTTCAAAGATTCAATTTTTCAAAGCCAGCCAAAACACTCCAAATCTATGGACCAGTCGGTTTTGATCAGTTTTGCGGTTAGAATTTCAAATGTCAAAACAAGGATGAGCTTTACCGTACATAATTTTATATTCTATTCGTGGTAAATCGTAACTAAACATAAGTAATAAAATTGTGAAACTTTAACTCAAAGAATAATAATAGTATTGAGCATTAATACTCGTATTATCATCATATCCGTATTGATAATTGGTTTAATCATGAATACTCTAAATTATTTGACTAATAATAGTTATTTATATTGAACAACAATTGTAGAGCGTGAAGTAACCCAAATTAAGTTTAAATTTTGACAAAACTAAAAAAAATACATATTTTAAATACAAAACCAAAATGGAAAATTTAAATGTCCATACTCATCTTAAAATAGAATGCGCACGTGACGTCAAATGTTCCAAACGCAATGGTATCAACATAACTAGGTGTTTTGATGAGATGATTTTTAATGCACTTTTAAATAACGATTTATAAATTCTAAGTATAATTATATATAATAAAAATTATATATTCAGAATCGGCGTTTGCTGATCTATATGAACACATATTTTTAAAGCCATTATATTTTTCGCTGGAGTTCCTTATTCTACGACCTGCCTGCAAAAACAACCGCGAGTTTAAATTTAGATTGTCCGCTAGGCATTTGAGCTCGTTAGGTTAATACTCCTGCGATCTGCTTTTCCCGCGACTCGCAGCCGGGCGGTGACAGGTCATTCTTTACGGCCAGTGAGACGGGCGCGGCGGGTGTTACCAGTTGCCAATCATGGCCGAATCTTCTAAGCCCGTTACGATTGACATGATGGCGGGAAAGCGATTGATAGCCGAGCTGATGTTGACTGGCGTCTAATCGCGATGTCATGAATGCCGGAAATTTGTGTAACCCATTTTTTACGGAGGAAAAAATTATCATATTTGAGAAATATATATCTATTGAGGGAGTAACTGGTAACGTTGTTAAGTACCTACCTGGGTTATATTGCATTGTAATCTATACAAACTTTGTACCTCGCGCAAACCCCTTTCTTCGAGCAGTATTTTATAAATTAAACTGGTTTTTAATATCAAAAATTGCTGTGGAATACGAGTCAAGAATATTATCGTCGAATTTTAATTGTTGTGGCGTTTTTTTTTTAATTAATTGAGTTCTGTGTTATTTTAATCTCACGATCACAGACCATAAAATTTATTATTACCCCATGCCAAAAAAACATTAAATGAAAATAATATATTGTGTTAAAGGTCGAAAACACGTCACCGCAAGCAATAAAAGTAGTGATTTGATCGGGTTCATTACTAAAAATGCGATACGGGCGATACCCATCAAATCACTAACCTAATCTTGCTCGAAGCTACAAAATAGGTACCAATCTAAATGAGTACAGATCGTCAAAATAAAGTAGGTAAAAAGGAGGGCGCTGGGATAATTTTAAAGGTTTTAAATGGCAACACCGTATTGGTTGAAAGGAAAATAGATGAATCTTTATAAAAGCACTATGGTTCAAGCGAATATTTTTCACATCAATATCAAACGGTATTCATAAATTAGCGATAATTCCAAAAAGATGTTACATCATATTCTAATAAATTTAATAATCGAACTTGTTATTATTTTACGCTAAGCTTTGCGAGATAATTGCATGTAAAAATTTTGTTTTTGTGCTTTTGAAATGCACATATCAAATAAGTCATTTATTAAATGTTAAATCAAAATAAAAATAAAACTATGTGGAAGAAGGGTGCACTTTAGCATTAAAAAAAAGTAATTTTTCCCGTCCAGTCAACCTGTCAGATTCGGAAGTCAACCAAAACATTACATTTTCACCGAAAATAATGTTGGTTTTAAAATCGGTTTTGCCATCGAAATGAAAAATTTAGTTCGTTTTATTAAATTTCTAGATTATGGTCATTTTAGTATGGTATTTGAGTTGCTTTTTAAGCTCGCTATCAGATATATATACGTTCATCAAGCTGCTCTATGTTAGAAACCCTGACAAGATACGCCGAGTGATACCATTACTAGTTCAAATAAACCCGTGTACTATGATCGCGCTTTTCGTATATCCGGCCCGGTCATCTGGAATAAACTTCCCCCAAATATTGCTAACATCCAGAATTTAGCAGAGTTCAAACGGGAATTAAAAAAGAAATTATTCAAAAAAATCCTATTCGATATAAAACATAAATTCATGTGCGTAGAAACAGAATTTCAGGACATTTTTTCTGTTAATCCTCTCGAGCTTATTTACTTGCGGTTTTCTCTCCTTGTTATTTAATTCCCTTAGTATTCAGTGAAAAACCATGTATATAATGTCATATAATTTTCTCTTACTCTGTTGTTATTTGTACCTACTTTATATTTGATTATTTACACCCTTCGTTTCTAAATTGTTATTTTATAATACCTGCTCATGAATATTTTATGTCATAGTTTTAATTTACATGTATATATATATATATATATATTATAATAACAAATGTAGTATACCTGTTATTTTACAATTATATTAGGTTAGGTTAGTTAGTAGAAAGCGCACTTGAGGTGAACCTTCACAAAACTGCGCTATAGAAATTTAATCTTATTATAATTATTAAAAATTACTGAAATACCAGGCTTATGTTGACGGACTACCACAACTTTAAAAAAATCCAAGCTACAAATACGCGCCAACCTATCATGGAATGGGGTTCAGTCTGACATTTAAAAGTAGACACAAATTGGGGGCGTTGCGATCGTTTAAAAGGTTTTAAATGGCAACACAAAGTCCGAGAGCATATTTTTTACTTTAACCAAATGGTCTTCAGAAAAATGTGTTAACAAATTGCCCTGAAAACGTTTATGAATTAAGACATTTAATAGGTTTTTGAAAATTTCGCATGACGATGAAATCTGTATACGCGTATATACAAATCAATGTAAGTTTGTAAGTTTGTTCGTCCTCGATGTTCTCGAAAATCACCGAACCGGTTTCGCTGAAAATAGCACAGTTTGTTTTTATTAGTGCCGGGAAGATTTAGAAAGTAGTTTGAATTAAATCCAATATGTAAAACTGTTGTTATAACGTTTTAAAATTAGTATGAAAAACATTCAACCCACCATGTTTTATTTAGGTTAGACCATAGATATAATACTCTGGTTAGCCACAGATTGCACATTCAAAAGAAGAAGGTTTTTATGGGTAGAATATTTTTAAAATGGAAAACAGGAGCAGGTACTTAAGAACTTTATGATTTAAATATATTTTGAAAAAATAAACGTTTGGAATCAAATAAAATATTCAAATGAATGTTTATTTATTTGGATATAGTTACTTTCGCTGTCAAATCAATCATGGCACCCTGATGATAAGCAAGAATTCATAACTTCATAACTTTATTAAAAAAAAATCCCGAGCAAGGCCGGGTACACATCAGGTAGTAACCATATACAAACCATTATTAGAACTTATGGCTAACAAGTTGCATTCACCAGTTCATCGATCTGTAATAACAAACAATACGTACAAAGCATTTGACCAATGAACGTGATGCCGGTTAAAATATATACATATTATTAATTTACTTAGACCATATTCTAAGATTATTTTACGTTTAGACATTTTTAAATTGTAAATTTTTTTTGCAAGGAAGGTAAATTTATTTATTTTATTATTTTATTTCATGTAAGGTAAATTTATCATATTTCGGAAATTTTATGTATCCAAATAACCATGTATTAGATGTTATATAAAAAAATATTAAAAACAAAAACAAAAAACAAAACAAAAAATTTCATATACAAATAAGTACAAATTAAGAAAAAAAAACATAAAAATAAATAATTTGCTTTTTTTCTTTAACTGTCAAATGCAAATATGTGAAAACATTCGAACGTACATTGCATATCTAAAAGATAAAGTCAATAGCTTGGTATTGCCACAGTAATGACATTTTGTAGTTCCAAAATAATATATAGGTAGTGATATTTTTTGAGGGCCTTATGGATCAATCCCCCCGGCCACCATCCTCCCCCGCCACTCCACCCTTTTAAGAGTATTCTGTGTTATTTATCCTAAAAAATACGGATAATAATTCTTGGTCTTAGCTTAAATACATTCTTGAATATAATGGAATTACTCTATCATTTGTATTAGAGTCTTGCAATATATCGTAAGGAATAAATACAGTCAGGTTCTTTTTTTCTCAATTTAACATTAAATTTAGTTTTGATAATCTAACTGCATCTCTTTATATGGTCTATAAATAATGTGTAATCATAGCCTGTCCAAAAAGAGAAAATTAATCTAAAAAAAATAAATTATTATAATAAATTCGTAGAATAGACGTAATATAAGAATAGGAAGTAATATTTGTACAGCGCCCCTGAGGTGATTTTTCACAAAAGCGGCGCTATAGAAATGGTCCGATTATTATTATTATTTACATTCAAATGCCCTAAAGTCTAGAAGAACGCATTTTTTTCAGATTACATCTAAGATTCCAATAAATTGTCTCGAACGAATTTGTCTTCGTTGTCCTATGCCCCCTAACTAGTCGGCAATCTTACCCCACGTCACTTAAGTTTTCAGTCTTCCATTTTACACCTGTTCACGGACTGTACTTCATTCATTTATCTTTTTTTTTTTCCTTTTTTACAATGCCTAAGAAATGTATTAGAGAATTTGGCAAGTCAGTGTATAATTTATTGATATTACTTAACACTCTCTACCTAATAGTGAACATTTCTATCCATGTTTAACCAACTGACGAACGAGTTTTTTATAGTGGGATATTTGGGATTAAAAACTAGAGTTGAAGGTTGTCTGTGGTTTGCCTAGGTAATGGGTAATAAATAATGTACACATTTCCATAAGATCTAAGATTATAATAGTACCTACCCAACTCATTGCCACATAATGCAGCTTGTCTGCGGAAATTAAATTCATTTGTTAAATTAATCTCAGTGCAATACCGAATCTACTTACAATGTTATAAACTGTTAAATTTAATTACCATTTAATTAAAAAGATGTGTTATTTTAAATTTTGCTTATACAATAATAATACTATTATGATATCCGTAGTTCCTGGTTTCACCGCCATAGATAATAGGGATAGGTTGACCTATCCTAAAGGTTAACCTGAAGTTGGTAATGGTAAGTATCTACATTACCTAGAGGAACTAAGAAGGTACTTTTTATGTGAGAACCTCACAAGAGTCCCAACTGCTCCCAAATGCCTGGAACCCGTGAGACTATGGAAACCCCAAATGGGGTATGTTTTGAGACTGAAGGTAGTGGGGTGGGGAAGGGGATAGGAAAGATGAAAGTGGAGGGGAATACTCTACTAGGTCTAAGGCTTTAAGGACCAGTTTTCAGTTGCTTTGCTCAATTGAGAAATATTTACGATCGTGAGATAGGTTTCCTGACAAGCTTAAGCTTGAAAACAACCTTAAAAGGGTACTGAATACCGGCCTTCAGTAGATCGGGTTGTGGTGTGAGTACAAACGTAAGGAAATTGTTAGATGCCTTTCAGTACTTTCCTATTTCTACCATTAAATTAACTATACCTGGGAAAATACGCCACTGCAGACAGACAACCCTCTAGACACGAGAAGAGTTATGATAAACGTATTTACAAAATATACAATAAGACGTTAGATTGACTATGCTGGGAGCCGGGGAATAGGGCCCGGCCGGTAGCTGCAGTGGAGTGGCTTATCTCTCATATCTTTATGCATGCGAAGCGCTGTCCCGCCAAAAACAATAGTCGCCATTCCACAAAGAAAACTGCCGCGTATTCAAATCAAGCGCTGATTTGAATACGTCCGATCTGCGGAAAGGTTCCGTTCCCCGCCATAGGACATACGCCATAGACAATACATAGTAATACATCACTAGTAGCGGGAAAGCAATAACTAAGGAAACGCATCCAGAAAACACGGCTTAACCAGAATTTATTTTATTCCTATATATTACCTACAAAACCCGTAGTTGGCACGTTTAATAAGTAAGTACTTATCGACATACGTAATAAGAAAAATTATCGTGTATCATAAACGTTCATCTTTAAACCTACCCCTTTAACAATATTATTAACTTTTTATAGTTATTGATTTAACCTTCCGAAAAATCAGATCACCCAGGTTCCGGTTGACCAACTAAATACATCAACGCACGGTTGTGATAAAACTCTTAACAAACATTAAAAACCCTTCTTGTTGAAGTAATTATTGCCATAATCAACTTACAACAGACCTCCTCAACCATCTTGCAAACCGTAAGATACGCCAATTTTGAGCGACGTGGTAACTTTGATCAAAATGAAAAATGTTTACTCTAACATTTCTCCCAAATCGACCAACAATTAGGGTAGGAACACGTATTATGACATCTACATTTCAGAGGGGGTTGACTGCAATAAACAGTACTATCCTGCCTTGATTATTATTTTACGAGTAGCATTAAAAAAAGTGACACCTTGATTTTTTGTGCAAGATAGATACTGAATTCGGTAAAAATAAAACGTTCAATACAAAGTGTTTAGCGAACATAAATTGAAAATGGAAATCGATAGAATAATGTATAAATTTTCAGTGTATGGTGATTTACAGCAGAGATTTAAAAAAACAGCGTATTTTAGGGTTGTTGCGACTTATAGGCCATCAAATTCGCACCCGGCAGTCTTCAAATTTTGGTTGGTTTAGGTTGCAGATTCAAATTTAAAAAAATATTTTTTCAGATAGCATACGGAAGGATTCTGAAATCCGGCAGACGTGCTGTCAAGCCTGCTCTGCATACCGAGGGACGGTAGTTCGTAACCAAATCAGATCAGAGTCAGCGAGGAGATGTGGTCGGGGATAAAGGAGTAGAGAGGGCGGGGTGATGGGGAGGTGAGGGGAGAAGGGATCCGCTCCCTCCACTGCCTCTTTTCTTCCGAAGAGTTATAGGTGCGTTATACTGCGAAGGCCGGGAGCTGTAACTAATAACGTGGAACGTTGGCTGGATGCTGAGCACAGGGGCAGGACTCTCGCTGGCTCTATACAATATTGTTATTGCACTTAATCAAATATGCATCAATGTCACTTACAATAACAGTTACGGAGAAGATACAAAATATTTTATCAACATTTATGATCAACGTAAAGCTATACATCATTTGTATAAGAAGGTAGGTAGAAACCCTCTTTGAGACAGGGTCGGGGAACGGGACAAAATTATTCAAAATGTGGTAAAAATCGAATTCTGGGGGACTAGGCTAAATAAATACAAAAAATGTAATATCCAGTACTACTCATAGTTATTTTAATGGATTGTAATTAAATCTACAATTTGAAATAATAACATTTGAAGAGAGCATGAAATTAATATACGAGGCGTGGTGTATTATTTTGACTCCCACTGCCTGTGGTCACCAGGAATATGACATAAGTTGGGGAATAATGAGCAGAAGAAGGAGATGAGATAAGATGATAATATTATAGTTACCAAACATAGTCGAGCCATTAGTTAATTTACCTACCTAACATAAATATTTATGGAATAGTTTATCATATGTGTGGTAAATTTTCGACCCTTTGTATATTAGATTATACGGATTTTTTTCGGAAATATTGTAACGTGATAATTAAAATACGTAAATTGCTTTAAAATGTCCCGGGTGAAGTCACGTGGCGTACAGTAGCGCCGAAGACACGATGTCAAAATATAACTATACGGAATATATATACATAAAGCCAATTTATCAAAACCGTGCATTAATGTGTCATTTATCTTGACATGGAATCCATTTCCACCATTCGTGACAACGCTGCTTCTTTTACGCAATGTGTTATAATTTGACAAAACGAATATCGAGCAGTTGAAATAATTGCATTCCTACCGTATCCTGCATTTTAATTACTATTAATGTTAAGTAAAACAGTCTACCGGTAAAATTTTATCAATTTGTTTTGTGTAACATAAAGCGTCTACCCAAATCACTTTGCAAATTAACCCTTAAGTGCAGTTATTTGTTCGATGACGGTGGTAAAAATGGACCTCTTTTTGTCTGCGATCAGATCATGGAGAAACTGTTCAGTTTCTAAATATTTTATTTTTTTTAATCCATCTACTATATCATTAATGGAATGTTTAGTCACCAGTGTCAGGTTATGACTCGGAGACCTCTTCTTTAAAAAATGGTTGCTGAATCCTTTTAGAAGCTTGGAAGTGTCTGGATAGTGCAAATATCTGTTATAACTTTAAAAAATTGACGACGTATTGAGGTGATTGCGCTTCCGCCGAAACCCTGGCAGTATACTTTACAAAGGACTTCGCTCTTAATAACTCGAAGCATGTTTTTATATTTATACGAGGACAATCATTACGATTGCTTTGGTACCACCAATAAAATAGTACCTACCTAATAGAATATTATTTTTTCTATCCAATACGCCTGCCTTAGTGCCACACCGTACTCATTATTTTATTCTGGCAACATTTACAACTGTCATTTTTGAAACAGATTATCCGTCTTCTTTAGTAAATAGATTGTTTTAATTCGAATTCGTAATAATAATTTAATCTTTTGGGGCGTTTGTTGTATTTTGATAGCATCTAAAATAATCTATATGTTTTTGTGAACCAAACAACGTGCCATCAAATTGTAGTCAATTTTCGATAATAATTTCGATCATTTATTACAACTTTAAAATGGATACCAAAAAAACAATCGATGACTATGAAAGCCTCGATGAACTCATTTCATCACAGATTGAGAGGAAAAATCATATTACTGAAGTTATAAATCTCATTCAAGACCAGAAGTTTCTAGAAGACGACATAGAGTATGCGTTCAGCTTAGTTTGCAAGATAAAAAGTGACACTGCAGTTGCTAAAGAGGAGGTGAAAAAAATGAAGCAATTGCTTCCCAAAATAAAAATCCTCGATGAGGAAGTAAGATGTTTAGAATCTAGAATAAACTACGCAGAAAGTAATCTTCCCAGCAAATTCAACAAACTATTGACATTAGAAGACGATTATGATAAAGAAAACATTATTTCTGCAGAGGTATTTACTTTCATATATTTGTCTACTTTGGGAGAACCGAAATGTAGGAAATAAATAGAACTGAAATTGGCATGAAAAACTTATTGATTCCCCCCTTGCCTTTATTATTTTTTGATAGACCATTTCTACCATACTTTTAGCCAGCTCATTTATTCTAGCAGCCCATCTGATTTAATAAAATTAAATTTTTCTTAGTTAACTTGATTTTATATTAGTTATTTCTTTTACCATTAAATTTATTGTTAAAATGCAAAGCTCTACAACACTGATTTGATTTCAATGTCAATTAGTTTTGCCATAAAATGTAAAAACTACAAAGTGTTGTGTGCGCCACTACCTGTCCAACGTGAAGTTGTATAATTCGCAAGTGTGCTATACTTTTAGATTCACAAAATTATTGGCAGACCTGCATTTGTAAAGTGTAGCTAATAAAGAACAATGAACGAAAAATGGCATCAACTTTTCGCTTCCCAGTCTACTTTCCCTCTCCCGCTTCCTTAAGCCTCACAAAATTCCTCAAATAGTGATAGGAACCATAGATCAACCAGTTCTGGGCAGTTGTATCTGTTATATATGTATATCTGTCCCAAGGTTTGTGATTATAACATTACTAATAATTCTCTTTTAGGGGACATATAAAAATGCACTTACTCCATTACCCACCAGAAGACATTTGGACTTCGCCGAGGGAGTGGTCTCGAGTGCCCAGAAAGTATTTGTTCACAAGGACCTCCAATATCTAACTCAATCTGAATTTTCAAAGATACCGGGGTAAGAATACCATCTATTTACAACATTAACACAATATCCTTTAAATTATTCCCGCATTATTAAGGCGATATAACCAGACACAACTGAAAAAAAGTCATTTTTTAAACGAATTCTAGATGTGTCGACTCTTTTCCACAAAAAATCATAAATTGATTTTGAAAGATTGTTATTTTATTTAGCATAGTAAGTTTGAAATTTTGAAAAATTGTAAATATATTTTTATGTAATAAAATTCTTCCGTTGGTCGTTGCGCAGATTTTTACATTTTCAAACAAACGTTTTTTATAAAACACACATATTTCGTATCACCTAATGATACAGTATTATAAATCAATACATTATCTAGCTTGGCTACTTTTCGGAAAGTCAATTTTGCTTTAAATAAAATCATTAATAAAAAATTCCGAGCATGTGTTTTGCTACGAAACACCTTCAATTTGTCTATTTGTTTACGCACATACTAATCGATACATTTCAGATTTTTTTACACACCCACTGTACTTAGATATTATTAAATAATTTGACATATTTAGAAAAAAAATCATAATTGAAAAAGTACATTATTTTAATAAATTTACGAACTCGTATTTGCCTATTTTATCTAGTTAGCACGATACTTATTTACACTGGTCAAATCGCCGCTAGCTGCCGAGAGCTGGCAGCGGGTAGACGTGTCTTCGCATCGCTCTGATTAGCAACATTTTTTACGAATTATTTGGTTAAAAATTGACAGAAAAAGACGAAATGAGAAATCTTTCACTAGAAAACACAAGTCACAAAATCAAAAACATTTTTGGAATTAATATTTTGTAGAAAAACATTGATTAACGATATATTTAATAATGCATGTACCTTATATGTATAGGGTAATCCCAACGAATCAATGGTATTCAGTCAGATTTTTTACTATGCCAAAAATATTAAACGGAAATAAACGGATATTGACATTTTATTTTTTTTGACACTTTTAGTTATTTACAGTATTGCGGGCTGTGGACGCATTTGCGTACCGATGCGTGAATTTTTTTAAACTTTTTCTATAAGTGAGTTTAGGTAAGCACTAACCGGCTAGCCTAGCTAAGCAATTTACTGGTGCATTTCTTCCATTTATGGATATGATTGTCTGAAATGAGTTTTAAGTTTAGTTCTGAATTCTGTCGAGTCTTTGATCATTCAAATCATGCGCAGTTCATTCCTCATTATATAGTAATGAGTTTTCATTATGTAGTAATGAGTTTTGCGATTTTGTTTTCTTTCGAAAGGGAAGTCTTATTTCATTTCTTCTTCATGTATAATGGTTATGTCTTTGTTGATGTTTATTAATTTTTTACAAGAATTCAGAATTTTGATGGATTTTTATTTGCACAAATGCACACGTGCGATGCAAACCTTGAGCCCTGTATAGCTCGTCTATTCTAAATAAATCATAATCACAAAAAGAACTCCAGGACTTTTTTTTTTTCTCAAGTTAGTTTTCATAGTTAAAATAATTTTCAATTTTTCAAAGCCCGCAAAAATGCTCTAAATCTATGGCCAGTTTGGTTTTGATGAGTTTTGAGTTTAGAATATCATATGTCAAAACAAAGATGAGCTTCACCGTACATAATTGTATATTCTATTCATGGTAAACCATAACTAAATATAAGTAAAAAAGTATGTACCTTTTTAGAAACTTCAACTCTGAGAATAATAGTATTATTGAGTATTAACATTATTGTAATATCCGTATTGATAATTGGTTTGATCGTGAATACCCTAATTTCTTTCACGAACTTAAGTTAAAATTATGCCAAAACTAAACAAATACCTATTTAAAATACAAAAAAAAGCGAAAAATATTTTTTTGATACTAATTCTAAAACTATATATATTAATTAAATTAGCCAAAAATATACGACCTGTGTTTCAAAATATGACTGCCTTAGAGCACACTTATTATTTTTATAATATTCATATCCAAAATCCAAAATGGCGGAATTAAATAAAGTGTAAAATATGAAGTCTTCAATTGCTTGTCATTTAACATCAATTTTTGATTTTTTTTATTTTTAAACAATAAAATTAATTTTTACATAATATGTATGTTTTTTGATTTAATGATATCAAAAACACCGTTTTGTTTAGTTTTACTATTTGGAAAACAACAAATAAATAACTTGTAAGGGAGAGACGAAAATATCCGAACCCACCCGTTGAAATACTATACGAGATAAAGCAGGAACAAACTTGACATATTCAAATGTTTTGTGGGTTTTGGATATAGCTTTTTTTTCTACCTGAACGTACGGGATACGGCTTGTTGCGTTCAGTCAATAATATAGCATCCGTATTGCGTACGTTCGTAGGGGTAGGGCGGTTAATAGTGTTATTATTATTTTTCTTTTAAAACAATATTATAAAAAAATATTATCATATGTTTTGTTTTTTTAATATAAATGTTTATTATCAAATCAAAAATCTTTCTTCTTAGTTTCGCTATTTGTAAAATTAACAACAAAAAATTGTGTGTTCCTGCTTTTCCATTTTGAATGTAGGTACATATTACTGCACATTTTGTATGAAATAAATCGCGGTAGATGCATAATGCTATATATTTGGTTATTTACCTTTTCATGTTTACGCACTTCCATGCTCAAGACCCAAGTGACAACTTATTCGGTAAAAATGCTGGAACCGAAAATTCATCAATAATTTTTATCGGATCCACACTGTGCGATATGTTGGTTCGCGGGACTGTAGTACACTGTAGTGTCGCCATCTCCCGCCGAGTGCGATAACCGTTTTTGATCGAAACATTGAATACTGGCTCTCTGATTATACGGCCTTAATAATAATTATAATCAAATGAAACAATCAAATTTTGTTTTAAGCACATTTATTTTTCACGCCAAGCAGTTTCGGAACAACCGTTCCATCGTCAGGGCAAAGTACATACCCTGACATTGCCCTGACGATGGAACGGTTGTTTCGAAACCGGTAGGCGTGAAAAATAAATGTGGTTAAAACAAAGTTTGATTGTTTCATTTGATTATAATGGATAACCACAAAGTAATAGCTTCATACAATAGTAATGATAATTATACTTGGATAATTTATATAAGGGCACTTAAATCTTCTGACACACTCCTAGCGGAACCTTAATTTAGCAATTAAGAGTACTGAATAGGGTTTTATTTTATTTTTATGTTGTTGAAATTTTTTCTATCATATTAAAATGTGCCATTTTTGATTTACCGCTAAAACGACATGTTCGTGAATATGGCATTGTTGACGTAATGCTAGCCTACATCGGTGACAGCCATCTTACCAACCAGTAGCATTTTTTACATCATTATGACATTGTAGCCAGTTTCAACCGTTTAGGAATTAACGGCCTCCATGGTCGAGGGGTAAGACTCTCGACTACGAATCTGAAGGTCGCGGGTTCAAATCCCGGCGTGCGCAAGTAAATTTTATTTAATTGATTTGTGCTGTTTCACAATTAATTAATTTCAAAATAATATATAGTATATTTGCGCATGTTCCAGAGTGGAAGATACTCTCAGCATCGCCCTGGTGAAAGACCACCATTCAGAATTGAAACGTTGCTTGAAATGGCTTTTAGCCGTGTTTGGTGACTAGATCTGAATAGCCAGGTATTTCCCCACCTTCCTCCTCCCCTTCCCTTTCTCCTTCCCCTCCCCAATACCTTCAGCCTCACAACATTCCTCAATTGGGAATGCCATAGTCTCACTGGTTCCAGACGGTTGGGAGCAGTTGGGACTCTTGTGCGGTATTCATATTTTAAAAAAAAGGGATGTGCGGCTTTAAATCGTTTCTAAAATCAATAATTATGAATGTAAATATTAAAATCAGGAAAATAAACTTAAAATCTTCCACACATTTTAAACGGTATCCATAAGTTTGTGAAAATACACCATTTTGATCATATTGTTGCGTGCTTGATTTATGTGAAATGCAAAGAGGCTTTATGGATTTTTCAATAAAAAACAAAATGTTATTTTGAATTTCAGGTACATGCGTGGAAGGATAACATACGATGCAATCAACTCCTTTGTCGACAAAATAAACAAATGTCTAGAGGAAAAGTATTCACTTCTCCACACGGCTAAATCTGCATTGAAGAAAAGAGTCGACCAGGAAAAATTAGCAGCGTTCAAAAGACAGGAATGCCCAAAGACCAAAGGTAACTAGCTATAGGTACATATTAATAATCAATAAAATAATACTCCAAACTATTGCATTCAACGCCTGGTGATTTAAGAACAGTTAAACTTCTCTCTGTGTCCTATAGTAACTCCCGCTACCCCTCTCATTACAGCAATCTGGAACAATAAACCTAATAATGTCTCTAACATTGCGTACATAATTTTTTTGGTGCATATTTTAAAAATAAACATTGTATGTTTCAGGTAAACGCTTCATAACTCAAGATGACTTAAAGAGCGCCATGGGGGGTAAGATAGACAAGCACACATTGAATCTGATACCGATGCTAAGACATACGGGTCGCCTACAGGAAGTTCGTGAAGGAGGACTGATAAGATACATCGCCATAACCGATTAGTTTATATAAACCTAATACTTAAAACTTAATTCAATAAGGAACTCCAGTCCATTACCTTTTTAATCAACGTTTACGTTCTAACAATTAAATTTTTTAATGTTCGCTCTCATAGTTGAAATAATTTTCAATGTTTGAATTTTTCAAAGCTTGAAATCTATGGCAGGTCAGCCGTGAGGTCATATGGCGAAAGTTTTGTTGTATGTCACAGTACAGTACTGGATTTTGTATGACAAATTCGAGACATTTTTTATTAAAATTCAACTGCTTATTGAAGCCTTGTAAAATTTCAGCATCTCATCACTATTGTTTTTCCAGTTTACCAAAATGTAAAAGCACAACCATAGCCGCACTTGAATCAGGTTATCCGTGTTCCTGAGTGTCCCGTTCCTCATTTTTGAGGTTATGATTTCAGATCAAGAATGAGCTTTACCATACATAATTTCGTATTATATTCATAGTAAACCATAACTAATAAAATTATGTGGGTACCTTTTTAGAAACTTTAACTCAAATAATAATAATAGTAATTAACGTTTCATAATATTCATGTTATCCCCATGAATAATATTCTATTTCTTTCATAAAAGTTTTTTTTTCAAATATTGTAGAGCATTTGTCGACCTTAATTAAGTTTCAATTCCACCAAAACAAAAAGGATGCATATTTAATATCAAAACAAAACTGACAATAATTTCCATACAAAACCAGTGATGAATCTTGTAATTTAGTTTATCATGACATCAGAAGGATCCAACCGATGATAACACCAAATAGGGCGTTTTGATGACATAGGCCCTGAGGAAAATAATTTCCCTTAGGGCCTATGTTATTTTTGAGGATGCTGTGTAATCCTTCCTATCTTTATAAGGAGAGAAAGTTCTGTGAAGGAAAAAGGTATGAGGGGTGAGTAAGAATCAGGAGGTCACACGCATCCACCACCAAGACCTAGACAAACCTCATCCCATCAACCCGGGCACCCTGCTAAGTCACGAAACGTAGTGAACCACTTGGGGTGACCTTATGGCAAAGGTGTTGGTTATCCAATGAGTGGTTTCCGGGGCAGCAGTACCCATACCCACCTCCCAAATTATATTCATTTTTAAATAACGATTCTATAATTCTATGTATAATTATATAAAATAAAACTTGTATATTCAGAATCGGCCTTTGTTGATCTATATTGATATATTTTTTTTACAATAATTTTATAATTTCTTCAAAAGATTGGTATTCACTTGGTGGCGTTAATTAATAAATGAATTAAAAATTACTTTGTAATTCATTTATCTAATATTTTTCACTGGAGTTCCTTATTATTACGCACATAGTGTGCCTGCTTTTACTATGCGTACATAATATTTTTGCCGTACTAAACTCTATGCTTATTATTTTAAATACCGTAGTTTTATGTATTTCAAAGTTTAATGTTGGCCATGTTGGCCGTAAAGATTTTTTAATGATACAATAAATTTTTTAATAACATTTATGATGAAAATAAAAATACTACCAAACAATTTTATTGTTAAATTTTTTATTACATAATCAAAAATATACACATTTGCTTTAAATGCTCAATATACATTAAATGGAACATTAATGATCGGACACCACAGTACAAGTTAGTATAAATACTAATCGATGCATATACATACATAATAGATCAGCCTTTGATATACAAAAAAAGAAACCCATTGATGAGCTGCTGGACCTGACTGGCAACTTTCTTAGCTACTGTAATGCTAATCAAACATTCACAAGAAAATCTGGAGTACCTACTTAACCTGATCTACGCGAATGTCGCATATGTCATCCATCGGTGGCTATCCCGCACGCGGATGTCGCATCTATATTGTGATCCATGAAGTTTATATAAAAAACATACATTGTCTCAAAATGTGACGCGTGATGGGATAGATTACGTTATGAAGATTGAAAATTTTTCTGAATTTCACCATTTCCCAGAACAAATATTTTCAGTGTGATTTTTATAACTGATTACTTTTCAGATACCAAATTTTGTATGGAAAAATCAAGTACTTTTCAAAAAAATTTGCCTGGCTAAAAAAATACACACCAAAAATTTGTTTTCAAATATGTTACCACTGATGCATGTAGATTTTAAACACTTGAATCAGAAAACTATTATTTTATTTTGATGAAATTCTTCACAACCATTTTCATTTTGAATTACCGTGGAAATTGAAAATTTTGTTATAATTTTTTTCATCATAATAAAATATGTAATGCTAACCGGCAAAGATATGTTGCACAAACACTTTCTATGACTAGTCACTCCTAGCCAGGAATAAATAGTTTATTTGTATCAATTCTACTATGAACTTTTGGAATATCTTTTCCAGAACTTTTTCACGTCGTCGTGTCCCTGTTTGGTGACCACCATTGTTCTCGTCCTTTCGTTTTCCCAAACCAGAACGCCGAGTTGCGCTGCGTGCTCCTTCAGCACCACATAGTCGGCCTGAAATTAATGGAAACACGCACGTTAAATATCAAATCATTTTCAATGTTTTTTCTTCTACACGTGAGTTGATCACAATAGTACATAATTGAATTTTATGGATACACTGTTCACAATAATTAAAATTTCGACTTTGTTAAGAAAAATTATAATGAAAGGTGGAGGTACAAATCGACATACTTATGCAGTCGAAGGGGTCACTAGTGTAGATTTTGTGGATACAAAAATCAATGACTTTTAAAATAAGTTTGTTGGTTAGTTCCTCTTTTGGTTGCCTGCAGTGATGAGCAAGTTAATCTGCAGGCAGGCTGACTTTGGGGGTGTCGACTAATACATGAATAAACTGAGGTTGTCAATAGCCCGGTGGGTGCGACGTTAGACAAGCGGTTGGACGAGCCAAGGTCAATACTCAAGCCAGTACCATACTTACTCTCTTCTCAACACACGTAGAGCTTAGTAAAAAGGTCTGTAATATAAATCTAAAAATAAAATAAAAAAAACAATTCTCTACACTCTACATGACATCTGGCATGTTGAGGGGATAATGCAAGGCTGTCCGAAACGTTGGGTTAATAAGAAATAAGAGGTGCACAGTGACATGCATGCTATGACCAAAGGTAGGCTGTCTAGTTTTTCAAATTTGGGTATCGATTGTACATTGCATATTTGAAAATGGCCATTTCATTATCATCGTCCGCTAATTGTTGTGGCCAGCTGTATAAATGAGCGTACAAGTTCCTTACCGTAATTCCTGGAAAAAATGCATTTTGATCAGAAATTAATCTTTTTTTTTTATTTCTTTTTGTGGTTCTTTTTTCTAAGGGTAGGCACAGCTTTTTAGCCTTTATGGAGTGCACACCACTGGAGTTACATAATTACTCGAGATCCTAGAAATCAACCACAATAGATACTTATACCCAGTGGCGGTTTTCTCTAAAGAACATGGAGTGAACTCCCATTAATAATATGAGAACATAAGACTAACTTGAATTATAATATAAGCGCCTTATAAACATGGTGCACTGTTAAAAATCTGCATTTAAAATCCACGCGAACGAATACTACGGTTCAAGAGCAAGGTGATATTCGTATAGATGCTGCGCTGAATTGATTCAGCATTCAGCACATATGGGATCACAATCCCAAACATAAAAACTAAAATGACAATCCCCCTGATAGTGGAATTAAATAGCCTAGGCTGAACCATGTTAGGTTTTATTTTTTTTATTTTAATGTATATCAAATTTAATAATTTTATTATTAAGTTCTGCAACTATTTTAGTTTTTTATTATTGTGACAGCTGTTTCAGCGCTCAAGGTCATTTTCAAAGTGTGGTTAGGCCATGTTGAGATGACTTATTTATATGATTCTATTTACATACACAGCTGTCACAATAATAAAAAACTAAGCTACTTGCAGAACTTGATAATAACATTATTAAACTTGATTTACATTCAATTTTTAATTTTGTTAAATCCTGGAGTTCTACGAATTAAACACAAAAACAATTAATATGTTAAAGTTTGTTCCCAGCTCTAACGAAGAAATTCAAGGAATGTTTAACACGTGACCTCGCAAGTTCGACGAGTTGCACCGAGATGGCCCCTTTGATCACTTTGCCGGGCGGCTGAACTTTGCACAATAAGGATGCAAGTTAAATGTCATTGTCATAAATGTTAGTAGTAAATAAGTCTTTATTTTCTTGTTCCTGCGTTTCTCTAACCGTTTGATTTTAATGGCATTTGTAAATCAACTAGTAAAACGTTACAGATTATAATGCATGCCTTTGTTTTCGTATACAAAATTCAATTATTTTTTAGATAAGACATTATATGTATGTATTCCTAAGTTAAGAAAGTTTCGACAAATACCGTATTGTCTCAAGTCACTAGTAATTATAGTACCCCTCTCACCAACTCCATTTAAATTATGTGACTGCCGCTGTATTAGAAGATTTGCTGAAGGACAACAAATACATTTAGTAATTTGTTCTCATGAATTTCTGATTGAACCCCCAGTTAAAAAGACCATAAACCGCCACTGCTTATACCCTTACATATTATCTTACTTTAATTTCAAAATTAAAACTGAGAAAAAATATGAATCCCTGTATACTAATATCAATTTTAAAAAAAGCTTTCAAGTAACAAGGCTGACCATCCTAAAAAAAATCACATGTACATATCTCTTCATTATTGATTGTGTGTACATAATCATTATTTGTGCAGCGCCCTTGAGGTGATTTTTATTAGGCACTATGCAAATCACCCAATTATTATTATTAACTAGATTTGTGGATTCGGCTCACCTGAGAAAGGAACTGATTGTAGACAACTCCATCTGTATAGGTGAATCGATTTCTCTCATTTTCCCACAATCTTATCTGATCAACTACAGTGGGAGGAATAGAGGAGCGACCCTGGGTGTACGTCTCAGATGCCAGCATCTAAAATATCAAAATAAAACTATACAAAAAGCTAAGAGAACTATTGACAACAAATCGATTAAAGATTGTCACAAAAGGTCTACAAAATAATTGACAACAAATTGATTAAAGATTGTCACAAAAGGTCTACAAAATGATTGACAACAAATCGATTAAAGATTGTAACAAAAGGTCTACAAAATGATTGACAACAAATTGATTAAAGATTGTCACAAAAGGACTACAAAATGATTGACAACAAATTGATTAAAGATTGTCAGAAAAAGATTGACAGCAACTGGACTAAAGATTGTCACAAAAAGTCAAGAAAATGCTTGAAAACAAATTGAGATTGTCACAAAAGCTTAGAAATCGATTGACAACAAATCGATTAAAAATTGTCACGACAAGTTTAGCGTTAATGATTTAACTTTCATAATGTAAATTTATGCATTAAATAAAGTGAATTGCATCAAACCTGAGGATGTGAATGTTGTTCTAGATAATTGATTATTTGCTGGGCAGTGATGCCTCCGCGTAAGGCCTGGCGGATGGATTCTCTTGTTAAAACACCCACCACTAAATTGGGAAACCTGAAAAATTATAATTGGACAAATACATTTATGACATTTTTTAAATTCTATATCAGGATGTTAACAGACGTACCGGCCTTACTTTAACCAGTGATTCCTGACCATATTTGGAGTAAAAAATGTTGATGAAATTTTGGTCTTCGGTGATATTTTTTAATATATATATATATTTTTTTTTTTTCCAAATACAACAAAAAAATCCCACTAAGGGTTGGTTAGTAGAAATTGCAACTACGCAATAAATCCGCCCATAAAAAATATGTATAATAAATATGTATGTTTTTTATAAAATGTAAATAAATAAATAAAATTCCTATGATTCATAAAGTATGTACATACAAATTCTGAAACACTTGACATTGTGATCATACGAAAGAGGAATAACTCAACATTCAAATCATACTGAAAAAATACAAAAGAAGAGTTTGTGTCCCAGAACACTCAAAATTTGGTAACTGGATAAAACAAAACGGCGACAAAACAGAACATGATAAAAATAATAGATTAGGTTAAGTTTGTTTGTTCTTTTTCTTTTCTTTTCTTCAACGTTCTGTTCTCTATTGTCATGGAATCTCAAAATTTAATAGTATTGCGATCATACAAAACAAGAGCCCATATGCAAAACTCATTATTGTGACCATAATATCGTCGATCCAAAGCAGCAGTTCCGAGATACGGGGTATTTTAGGTGTGAATGAGTTCTAGCACAAATAAATTAACTACAGCAAAATTTGATGAAATCTTTTTTTACGGGAAACAAAAGCCATTTCAAGATTAAGTTTTTCATTACAAGTAAATATATGTTATTTCGAGACAAGGGAGGGCCGATGGTTATCATTTTAGAGTTTTATGAATGAATGATATTTGGAGAATGAAACGTGATTTAATAACAATTGCGGCATATACGTATGTGGGTTAAATCGTTTTTCCTCGCATTATATTGTTACATAATGAAATCGCTACAGTAAAATGTCTGCGGATTTATTTGGTTCCGCGAGCGCGAGAATTCCGCCCGTCACCGCGTCGCTCGCGGCAGAACAAGACCGGCATTGGAATCGTCAGGTTGTGTGTTTAAACGGCAGAGCTACTTGCCGTTGGGAAAGGCTGCCTACGCGTGGGTAGCGTTATCACGCTTATCTCGCATCGGGCAATGTAAACTCCTTATACTTGGGACACCGCTGGACATAACAATCTAGCTAGTAATGTCTATAAACAGTGTTAACTACCTATTAACTGCTAGCCGCATGAGTTGGTATGTTCCCAGTTTTACGCATCAACAATGGGAGAACGTGAGCCTCGACACCATTTTTTTATTTTTTTATACAAATACCGCACAAGAATCCTAACTGCTCCCAACCGTCTGGAGCCAGTGAGACTAGGGCATTCCCAATTGGGGAATTTTGTGAGGCTGAAGGTATTGGGGAGGGGAAGGAGAAGGGGAAGAGGGAGGTGGGTAAATACCTGGCTATTCAGATCTGGTCACCAAACACGGCTAAAAGCCATTTCAAGTAACGTTTCAATTCTGAATGATGGTCTTTCACCAGGGCGATACTGAGAGTATCTTCCACTCTGGATCATGTAAGCTGTATCTAACCCCTATTAACTGTGCTGATATAATTACTTGCCTCCCGTAAATGCCAGATTTAATTCAGTCAACGTCAGCACCGGTACCGTGTGGACGTGTTTATTTGTCTAAACAATTGTGATATTGTCACTTATATTCGAAAAGGTTTTCGTTGTGTGTTAGGTGACCGCTACGCGGTCACAAAACTTAACCCATTATGGACGTGCTGTCCATAATCGAAAATATCAAGTTTGAAATATCAAATATATCCACTGTGAAGGATTCAAAGGCTAAAAATAATTTGCTTTTGAACATTAAACCACTTGAGGAAAAATGGACTCAAGAAAAAGAAATCCTGAAAAACGAGATAGTTTCACTACAAGCGAAACTAATAGATAAACTCGAAAAAAAAATAGAAAATTCAAATAATATGGAAAAAAGAACATATGCAAGTAGAGTCAAACAGATGCCTGAATCGAAATACTCACTGATTGTAAAAGGCGAAAATACTGACATGACATCAGATGAAATAAAAGAGCAAATAGTCAAAAAAATTAAAATATCTAACTTGGGTATTGCAGTAAACGGTGTACGAAAAGCCTCACAAAATAAATTAATAATATCTTGCCCTTCAAAAGACCACGCGGAGAAATTAACAGACGAAATAAACAAACAATTAAAAAAAAAACATGGTCGCGGAAGAACTAAAAAAGAAAAACCCAAAAATATTCATAAGAAATCTACAAGCAGATTTATCAGAAGAAGAAATAATTGAGGCTTTAAAAACACAAAATGATGGATTCAAAGAAATTATGGAAAATGATGTAAAACACACCGTTAAATTGATCAAAATGTTTAAACCTAAAATCCATAATGGACTCACTAACTACATATTGGAAACCAGCGGAATACTAAGGTCTTACCTCATGTAAAAAGAAAAAATTAATATTGGATTTAACAGAGTTCGAGTGGAGGATGCCAACCCCCTGACGCAGTGCTATCATTGTCTGAAGTTTGGTCACACAGCGTTAAAATGTCTGAATAAAGATAAAAACGGGAAATGTCTACACTGTGCCATGGATCACGAATGGAAGGAATGCCCAAACAAAAACTCAGAGGAAAAGTGCAGTAACTGCGTTTACCAAAACAAAACATTTAATTTGACCCTTAATACTAATCATAGAGCTAATAACTCAAACTGTACGTACTTTAAAAAGATGATGTATATCGCACAAAGTCGTATAGACTATGACTAGGTATGTACTACTATTAAATTAATTGTCACAAACGTCATGATAATATCATGTAAGCATAACGTGTTTCCATTGCTTAACAAGTACGAAAATTTTAAATCATTACGACAATTTTTTTAAAATGTGTATTCTGCATTGTCCCTTTACCAAAGTGTTGATGCGAGCGTACTGAAATATAAACTGACCCTCATATATTCAGGCATGAAACAGATACAACGCATTGGCTGGTGCCAATTATCTCACCTACCTCGGTCCGAACAAAACCATCATCTGTCTAGGAACCTATCGAAATTGTTAACTGACTTAATATTATGTGTCTATCTAGTCTGCCTTTATAAACGCCTAATATGTGTATTTGAAATAATTCACGTTTCTTTTCTACATTATAAATATGGGTGATTTAAACGGAAACTTTGATATAACAGAAATAGATTATGAACGGACGCGACATTTTGAAAACTGGACCGAAAAAAAACTTGTTTTAGGAAATAATATAATAACTGCCCTAAATTTAAATATTCGATCCTTATCAAAGTATTGGGATACTCTCCTACTAATTATTTCTAGTTCTTTGAAAAATATTGACATTATCATGCTGTGTGAAACCTCGATAAATGTAAATAATGTGAATCAATACAAAATAACGGGTTTTAATTCATACCACTATTGCCGAAACAAAAGATCGGGTGGGGGAATTATTGTCTACGTGAAAGAACACCTTACTTTTGAACAAATAGATATAATGCCAACTCAATTCGAATGCGTTTACGGAACCATTTCTGTTAACAAACATAAACGTGTGCATTTATTAGGAATCTATAGACCTCCAAATACAAATAAAAAATTATTTCTTGATGACCTGGAAACAATTTTGGAAAATATTGATATTAAAGAATCTATTTTGATTCTTGGTGACATGAACATAAATATTTTAAGTCAACACGACTCAACAGTAGTGCAATATGAAAATTTAATGTCTATCTTCGGTTTAGTTAGATGCAAATATGATATCACACGTGAAGCAGTGTTAACTAACTATGTAACTGCAACGTGTCTAGATCATATTTATTTAAGAGAAAAAGATAACACCGAACTCAGGTCATGCGTTTGTGAAACAAGGATAGCAGATCACTACCTAACTGCCGTTTCTATTGATTTCTGTACCTGTAAAATTGACAAATCGCACCTCGAATGCCATACTGTACTATCTGAAAAAAAGGTTGATCTGCTAATCACAATGACTGATTGGAAAGAAATGCTAAATTTGTCTGAACCTAATACCATGTATCAAGAAATTAAATCAATTTTTAAAAATATTTATGAAAATAGTAGCGTTACAGAAGTATTGACAAAAAATATCGCAATAACCAAAAAACCTGGATGAATGATTTGCTCATTGAAAATATACAACTACGAGATGCACTATGGAGAAAATGGAAAAACACGCTAACCAACAAAAAATATGAAAACGAATTCAAGAAATACAGAAATAAACTAAATAAGCAAATATTGTACGCAAAAAAAATTACAATAACAAATTTAATCACTGTTTCAAGGATATTAAAAACTTGGAATGAAATAAATAAAATTTTAGGAAGGAAAAATAAATCCAGCTGTGATGCAGTTGTATCTAAATATTTCTTAAAGTCTCAACCTACTAATATAGTGGCAGAAAATTTTGCTAACTTCTTTGATGAGGGAGTTAATAAGTTATTGCATGAATGTGATGTCCGAGCGTCTGACTGCGTACAGGAATATCTACCGCACTCAATGTACCTACCAAGAGCTAATACCAAGCAAATTGAATGTATTATTGTAGGTATGAAAATTCCAAGACACCTGGCGTAGACCTAATTCGTATGTATGATTTGAAAAAACATGTCAAATTACTTAGCCCTATAATTGCTCACTTTATTAACATGATAATTGATACGAATGAAATTCCCGAGGAACTAAAATGTAGCATTGTAAGACCTATTTTTAAAAATGGAGACCACTCTTCTATAAATAATTACAGGCCAATTTCTATATTACCTGCATTAGAAAAAATTTTAGAAAAATATGTTTCGATAAATTTAGATAAATATTTAAATAAATTGGGTATTATCGATGAATGCCAGTTTGGGTTCCAGAAAAAAAAAAGTTGTGATAAACTACCTGCAAACTTTTCCAATTATATAAATTCCCAGCTAAACTCTCAAAAACACATACTGGTACTTTTTATTGATTACTCAAAAGCTTTTGATACACTCTGCCATAAACAAATAATAAATGTACTTGATGCCATAGGAATCCATGGTAAACTCCTTTCTTTTTTTAAAAACTATTTATCGAATAGAAAAATGAAGGTAAAGATTTTAAATGAAATGAGTAAATGTAGATATGTAAAATCAGGTGTACCACAGGGGTCAATTCTAGGTCCTAAATTGTACATTATATATGTTACTGCTATGTCCAAATTATTTAAAAAAGCTCTTAGATTCATTTTCGCAGATGACACTGCACTTGTAGTATCAAATGAAAATCCTTTAATAGCTCTTCAAGATTTACAATTAGACTTTAATGAACTTCTCAAATGGGCGCATGATGTAGGACTAATTATTAATGTTAAGAAAACCAAATGTATGTATATAAGGTCACCGAGTGTGAAAATGTGGAATTTACCGAAACCAATTGCTCATCATTTTGAATGCATACATAAAAAAATTGAAAAAAATTGTGACTGCGACACGATCGATTTTACAAACGATTATGCTTATCTGGGATTATTAGTAGATAATAAATTTAAGTGGGACACGCAAGTGGCTAAAATTTGTAACCAGCTCCGATCTATATCGAGTAGCTTCTATAAATTAAAATTTGTCTTGCCACATGGCACACTTAAACTTATATATTTTTCCATGGTAGAATCCATTCTGAGATATGGAATACGAACTTGGGGTCACACAAGCTTTACGTATATTAAATATGTCCAAAATTTACAAACTGCGATAGTTAAAAAAATTGTCACACCAAAGATATACAGACAAAGAAAAAAATTTAAAATATTATACGGTGCTGAGGGCCTACTTCCTGTAAAAGGTCTCCTATGGTACATCACTATTATAGATAACGCGGGAGAAAGCCAATACAAAAAGCCACTGGTGCATAAACACAGCACTAGATTCACTGAAAGAAGAGGCCTAAAAATTCCAAAAATTTCAAATAAATACGGAGGTCGAACTCTTGAATACATAGTGCCAGTGATTTTCAATAAATTTAATGAAAGTTATAAATTGGAGGAAAGTGAGAGGCTTTGCGTGAAATCGATGAAGTTATGGATTTTAAATGAGCAATCTATGTATCTTTAAATTTTTTCTTTGTATCTTTAAATTTTTTCTTTGTATCTTTAAATTTTTTCTTTGTATCTTTAAATTTTTTCTTTGTATCTTTAAATTTTTATCTATGTATACTTAATGGCTAAGTTAATGTACCTATAATGTTAACGTCAAATGTAAGTACCTATTTTATTTAAGATTAATACATATTACTATTACTATTAGGACTAATTAATCTTTGTAGAACCTGCAGACAAGCTGTCATGTGACCGCTTTGCAGGACTACATATTTTGCTTCTTTCTTATTTTACCTTGTATGTATTTATGTTCTTTGGATGAATAAACAATAAAAAAAAATAAAAAATAAAAAAAAATAAAAAAAAAAATTCCCGAGAGAGAGAGGTATTCAGTATAACATAGGCAGGATATATGTTTTTTAGGTTAAATCAATTGTATGTTTTGATGTAAATATAATGTGTACCCTCTCGCAATCAACCCTGTACTGAGAACTGGACTCTTTCATTTGAATGTATGGGAGCCCCTTGTTTCCTTAGCCAGATATGAGGCGGAAGCCGATCTACGATCCTAAGAGACGGAGTCACAACTCTACCCTACAGAGCTAGTCGAGGAGAGCTGAGAGTCGGCCGTCTCAACGGTTGGCCTCCCGGTAACCATAACATTCCTTTTTCTTTTGTGATCTCCCCGTGGGGCCCTCACCCTGACGCTGCATCGTGGGGCCACCTTTCTCATCCTAACACTGGCGCCCCACGAGAATGGTAGGGGGGCCGGCCCTAACACTGGCGCTCCAACGTGCTAACTTCTAACAATATATGAAACACCCTTCAAATAAATAAAAAATTAACCTTATTTTTTACTAAGAATTAGATTTTTATTGCTCAATTCCTTTTTCCGGGATGTTTTGTAGGTGGGCAAGATATCATTTACATAAAAAAGTCATTTTTACAAAACATGAAGCTTACCGCCTTTTTCCTAAACACAGTCGAATTATGAAAGATGCGTAATATGTACCGACCTATAGAGCAGTTCAGTAAAAAGTCCCAGCAGTGCCACCTGCAGGCTGCTGTCAGTGTAGGCATACACCCGGTAGTTGGTCTCCACCACGATGTAGCCAGTGGGCGCGGAGGGGGCCGCCGTGCTGACCGCTTTGGGGGTGGCCCCGCGGGCACACGCTATGTTCAGCGCCAGCCGGGTGGGGTAGAAGCGGCCTGCCTTGCGCTACAACAAATTGTGATGCGAGATGAATGAGATATATAATACACAATATTATAGTTACCTTATATTAAGAACTCTGAAAAAAAACTCTTCGAAAAAAGTTCCGGGACGCTCATTGTCATTAACATCTTCTCGGACTTCTGTAAAGCGTTTGTACCACTTATAAACACTTTTTTGAGACAAGGTAGACTCGCCGAATGCCACAGTCAACATTTTAAGTGCGTTGGAGCACTTTATTCCATTTTTAATGCAAAATTTAATACATATTATTTGACCCATTTTTTTCAAAAGTAAAAAATCGAAGAACACACAAAAACGTGACTAACCTTTCCAGTTGTCAAAAACAAACCACTAATCCAAAATGGCTGATAATACTAACATATGATAAACATATGTGTACCAACATAACAAAAAAAAATTCTATAATCGAATGTACACAGCCTGCGAAAATTCAAAATTCACCTTTTCTTTTGAACAAACCTCGTATGTGGGATGAGAAACATAATATTATTTATTTTTATTTCTTAAAAAATAAATTCTCGGTGTTTTTATCTTCCTTTCAATATTTTTCTCAAAACAGTTTATTTTTAGCGCATTCCTGATGTATATATTGAGAATAATGTGTGTGCGCGGTATTTTTTGTGACTTTCATACATTTTCTATGAAAATTAAAATGCACATGGACGTAGTGCTGGGGGAACAGTCTATTTGTACATACATGAATGCGTGTAGCGACGAATAGGTAAGACATAAGAGGCATGCAGTGCATGGCGACTGTCAAACTATTTTTGTCTCAAGAAATAAATTTTTTTGTAAAACTTACAAAATATTGAAACGTAAAAAAAAAACAAGAATTAAGTTAAGTTTATTAATATATTTTAATTACTACTAATTTATTACTAAGTTTATTCGTTTGTTACCTTTCTTTGGTACACAAGTCCAAATTCTCTGAGATGCTGCAGGAATACTAGCATGTTACTGCTCATTTCATCTGTGCTGTAATCCTTAAAAACAAAAACAAAAACGAAAATTTTTACAAATTGTAAATTGATTTCAATCATTATTATATTTAGTGGTTTTTCTTCCCAAGTACAATAATAATTGTTTAACAAAGTCGAAGATACTAAGATAGTATTTTGGCGCTCTCGCAGCAGCCGGCAGCTTTTTATAAGCGCTCCAGTTTATCTGGGAAATATTGCTTAGTTCTTAATTTTTCGGGTGTTAAAATAGCGTAAAATAACCATAATAATTTTTAGGTTACATTTATAAAAATCATATAATTTTAGTGTGGCCGTTTCGGGCTAAAATCAAGTTTATAATAAAAAATCAAATAAAAACCCAAACATTTTAAGTTCAAATCTGTCATTTTGTTCTAAATTAACCCAAAAGCATCGGTCATCGGTCGCCACATGTGCTTGTTTAAAGACCTTTGCCTGTTAAAAGCCTAGGGTAGTGTCCAAAGTGAATGGTTGATTTACAATGTTATTCTTTGAACTATGGTGATTGTAAACAATACCGTTTACGACGCAAACTTAATAGTGAATGTGTTATTTTGGACCATTTAATAGCTGCAAAAAGGTATCGTTGTATAACCTTGAACGTTGTACCACAATCGCAACCCGTAAAATTTTGTGGCTGCCGAGAAAGGCGCATTTGAAAGACATTTGACAAGAAGATCTTCTGCTGTCACGGCGACCTGAGTTCTGACCTCCAGTCTACAGAGCAGATCCGGTGCATCATGCGGCCCACGGACGTGCCCGACCAGTCTGCTCTGCGACCGGCTGTGGTCCGACCCCGACAAGGACACCACCGGCTGGGGCGAAAAATGGACGACACGCTGGTGTGCTCTTTCCAGATCCTGAAGCCGGCCGACAAGCGTTACCTGGCGTACGGGCAGTCCCGTCAGGCCGCCCAGGGGCGTCACCAACAAAGACAAAGAAGATTGGATATGGATATGGATCAGTTCCCCCGGCACCCGTCCTCACCGCCGCCCAACTTCACATGACTCCTATCATTTTTATTAGCGTTTTGCAATATATCGTAAGGAATAAATACAGATAGCATTTTTTTTTCTCTCAATTTAACATGTATGAAAACTTAGATCAAGCCGTATTTAGTTTTGATAATTTAACTGCATCTCTTTATATGGTCTATAAATAATGTGTAATGATAGCCTGTCTAAAAAAAATAAAATGTAATAGATGTAATATAGGAATAATGTAAGAATAGGAAGTAAGATTTGTACAGCGCCCTTGAGGTGATTTTTCACAAAAACGGCGCTATAAAAATCATCCGATTATTATTATTATTATTATTACTAGAAATAAGATAAGGACAAAGATATGTACATACAAACTTAATACAACAACAGCTCAACACCATTACACATATTCTGCCATTAAATGTTTTAACGAACTTCCCAAAGATATACAAGATGAACAAAAATTATGATTTTTTTAAGAAAAAAATTAAAATCCATTTTACAAGAAACTAATTTTAGGTGTATATTATAAGCTCACTTGGAAAAAATGTATATATGTTTATATATATACATTATATAGATATATTTTATTTCTAAAAATTTCCTTTTATTTTATTTTATTTTATTTTTTAAATTAGTGTATAGACACCAAAACATCAAGTTCTCGGTAGTACTGTTGAAATTATTAAATGTGTTACAATAAATATTATTACTCCCTCCCTAAACACGAGAATTTCTCAATTAGGGAGGTATTAAATTTAAAAAAAGGAAACTAAAAGGATTATTTAAATAAATAAAATTAGTACTTAAATACACTTTCGTTATTACCATGTAAACAATGTTCTTAATTATGTCTAATAAATATCTGAAAAAAAAAAAAAAATATTTTATATTTTAGAATAACTTAAGACCATTATGATTATTAATCATTGAAACAATATTAATATCCAAACAATATGAATTAGAAAAGCACAGTAAAGAAATTGGTGGAACCGTAAATTGAAATGGGAACTTCGACTTGCCGAGCGGACATTCTACCATTGCAGTTCCGGACCCCCTCTCCGTACTGTAATTTTCATCTTATTGTAATATGTTTTATGAATGGCAGAGGTCAAAGAGTTGAAATAAGAACTTAATTCATATATTTGTAGAAACGAAATAAGATTCGTTATCATCTGAAAATATATAAACTTATAATTCAATTTCACGCGGAGATACAATTGGTATTAGTTGTACCTTTCCAAGAGTGCTGAAGCTGAGCTGAAACAGGAAGGCCAGGCACTGTGCGGGGTCCAGCCCCCTCTGGCCGGCTGTGTGCAGGTAGTGCAGCAGGAACAGCCACACCTGTTGCCCGGTGCTGAGCAGGAGGAACTGGAAACCGGCGCGGGTTATCACCGTGGAGTTGTCTTCCGTGTCTCTAGAAATAATGAATTTATTCATTATTGTCCAGCAAAACCTCATCTCTCAGTTTTACCGACGAAGATCTTTTCCGTATTTCGATAACTCAAAAGTTACGAATTTGAATAAGCATAAAGCTGAAAATGTTCCATGCTACTTTTGGCACTGTACCAAAGGTGGAAGTTTTCAAAATAATAATTTTTTTTTCTTTGACTGCCTGAAGTAAAATAATTATTGGGAGTATGCATTAATTCGTGCGGTTTTTTTTCGAAAATTAAGGCTTTATTGTGAAAAAATGGTTATACATTCAATGTTCAAAGTATTGTCCATGGGAAGCTATGACATTTGTCCATCTTTCTGGCAGTTTGTGGATTCCATCCCTAAAGGACTTCTCCGGCTTGGCGGCCAAAAACGAATCGAGCCAATTTTTGATAACCTGTTCCGAAGTGAAGCGTATTCCGGTGAGGGCATTCTGCATTGATCTGAACAAGTAGTAATCGGAAGGGGCCATGTCTGGGCTATAAGGCGGGTGAGGTTGAACTTCCCACCCACTGTTTTCCAAATCGCTTTCTTCAAACGAATCAATTGTGTTCGGTAGAGGTCCCCTTTGATCGTCTGACCCGATTTCAACAGTTAATAATACAACACACCCTTGTGATCCCACCAAATACAGAGCATTACCTTGGCGCCATGGATATTCGGCTTTGCCGTGGATGTTGATGGTTGGCCGGGCTTCACATACGATTTCTTGCGCTTAGGGTTATCGTAATGAATCCATTTTTCATCACCAGTGACAATCCGATGCAAAAATGATTTCTTTTTGTGGCGTTCAAGCAGCATTTCCGACATGCAGAATTGGCGTTCGACGTCCTTTGGCTTTAATTCATATGGCACCCAATTACCAAGCTTTTGGATGAATCCCAATGCTTTTAAACGTCTGGAAATGATTACTTGATCAATTCCCAATGATTTTGCAAGTTCTTCTTGCGTTTGGGACGCATCTTCATCGAGCAATGCCTCCAATTCTTTATCTTCAAACTTTTTTGGCTGTCCGGGTCGTTCTTCATCTTCTAAGTCGAAATTGCCACTTTTAAACCGTGCAAACCACTTCTGGCACGTTCAATCAGCTAGAGCATGGTCACCATAAACCTTCACTAAAATACAATGACTTTCGGTAGCACTTTTCTTCATGTTAAAGTAATGAAGAAGAACTCCCCGCAAAAACACTTTATCTAGGACAAAGTTACGGATGAACACGACGCGAAATAGTACTAGTAACGCCCTCT